>JXTC01000050.1:766637-790257 GCA_002914845.1 Trema orientale
CCGCCGAGGGAGAAATATTCATGGCCGTAGACATACAGTCAAGGAGAAGGAAGAGCACCTTCCGGATCGTCTGCTCATCTCTCGTTGGGAATCAAGAAAGTGCCCACACACCAGATCATTCAACGGGTTCCAGAGAATAGACAGGAAGGCTCAATGGTTATAAAGCGCTTCCAGGTTTTATCTAAACTAAGATTCATAAATTGATTTATGTTAGATCAACGATCCTGTTTATTTTGTTTTGTAAAATTTCAAGAAAATTTTAAAATACATATTCCACTGCGTTCTTGTTTTTTTTTTACAAAACTGCGAAAATCGTTTTCAGTAAAATCATTTTTCGAAAATTTGTTTTTCGGGATTTCCAGCAGCTAAAACGTTCATTTTTGGGCAGCAAGTGTAACAGCCAAGTTATTAGCATTATGGAGCATTAGAGCTAGTTTTTGTAACCTCTCTTTTCACCAGCTATAAAAGGAGACCTCCTACTCCTTATTTGATCATCCCAAAACTGAGAGCCTTCTCTTCTCTCTAGTTTTCTCTCTCGTTCTTCCTTCCTGTTGCTTAGAGTTATCAGTTTTCTAGCTATAATTTTCCGAGTGTCTAGGAAATTTCATAGATACAATTCTTAGTGTTTTGGAGTTCATAGTAATCCAGTTCAAAGAGTAAAAATGCTAGTGCTTCACTTGCTACTCTTGTCGTTATATCCTAGGAAACTGTCGCTTGCAAAATCCTCAAGCATTCTGGTGGAGGGAGTGAATCAGTTTTAAGGACACTGTGTAGTACACATGCCTCGATGGTTAAAAATCTTTTGTTTTGCAGGAATACTTGTTTAGAAGTGTTGCCAAAATTCTGCTTAAGATTGAAGCATAATAATTTTAGTAACATTATTTATTAAAAAGTTTATTATAAATATTTGTAACCTTACATTTTATATGTAATTATTTTTCTTACAGGTTATAGTTGAATACTTCATACATTACATTAGATTAGTTGATTCATAATGTGTATATCCTTTTATACATTAGATATACAGCTGATGTTTTTGGATCCGATGTTTACACCTAAGTATGAAAGTTTTTTAAACTAAGTAAATCAATTTACATATAAGTTATATCAACTGATATATTAAGTGATTTAGTTATAAAAACTAAAAACGACATCTATTATATGAAATGCTATTTTTTCAAAATAAAATATTTCATAACCTTGCAAGAGTGTCTCTAATTATGTACTTGCTAATTTTCCTTAAATAAAAGTATAAATTTTTACATCAGTGATATGATATCATTTTTAATCATAAAACTTTAAATAATGTGGTCATTTTTATGAAAATTGTTTAAATATATGACACATTATTTGATGTAAGTTTTTAATATAAAATTTTGATGTTCTTATTATTACTTTTGCAAAAGCACAATGATGTTCAAGGTACACTTTGGCCACTGAATATATATTTAATATATTTAATATGGGTATACATTATAGTTCCTCCAAAATAATTTGTCTTTGAAAAGGCACTTGGTTTTGTTAAATAAATTTATGACAGATTACATCACGATGTATTAGTATTCGATTTTTCTTTCGTTTACTTATAAAGAAAAAAAAAGTAGATAAAATATTCAATTTAATCAGTGGATCCCTGAACTATTGTTATTGTAAGACCCTTGAATTTTCGATTTAAATGTCTTACTATCTATAATTTCCTATTATACTATCTAAATTTGACAATTTTTAACATAAAAACTAGCAATCCAAAAATATCAATGTCTTTCACTTGAAAAAAAAAAAAACCAATATCAATGTCTATGTTAGCATATTATTTAAGTTGAAAATGCAAAGATTAAACTTGTGAAATAAGTAAAATTCGACCAATAGTTCACAACCCAGTTTCCTTAAAAACTGAAAATGAGTAAAAACGAACGCCCTTTATCCTCAATGTTGTTGGTTGACTACACCTAGAAAAGAAACATCATAAAAAAGGCGAGGAGCAAGAGAAAAAAAAAAAGAAAAAAGACGGGGCCTACAACGACATGCCGTTATACTTATCAACAGTGTAAATAATATCAAAATTCCAATCCAGGAGATCGAGTTGAAATGGGCGCGTGTGGAGGCGGGGAAATCGCGGTGTTTAAAAAACCCTAGGAGAGAGTGAGAAACACACTGTGAGAGAAACAATGGCGCAACACCACGAGGCAACGGACGGGTTGCTGAAGCTCTTGACGAAGGCCAACCACGATTTGACACTGGTTCAACACAAGCTCGAGAAAGAGTTTCAACAGATTTACCCTGAAAATGTTTTGCCCAATTTCTTCTCTTTTTTTTTTTTTTTTTTTTTTGTAATAAAATTTTGAAGATGCGTGAATAGATTTATTTATTTATTATTTTGGTAGGCAAATCCAATGAAATTGGTGTCTAGAATTAAGAAGATTCAAGGAGATTTATCTACTCTGAAGGAGCAGTGTCGCGAGCTATTATCTGCCAAACAGGTACTTTATGTTATATGATATGATGCTGATTTTATATTTTTATTGAGCCAAAATTGAAACTTTTGTTGGGGGGTTTGCAATGATTTTTAAACGCAGGATTTGATTGATAAAGCTCGGACTGTTATAGTTGGCAACAGAAGCTTACTCCAGCGAATGCAAACATCTATGGGTATTCCTCTCACGGACGACTCTGCTGATTCTGCCTTCGAAAACTTCAACCAGGTATTTTCTTTTACTTTTACTTTTATATTTGTCCTCTTCATATATACTCTTTTTGTACCTAAAAACAAAACAAAACAACAACCCACCATACTTACTGATCGTGACAGTTCAATTGTTTTATTTCAAGTATTGGAGCATCATGTAACTGAATGTTTTTCATTTTTTTTATGTTACTTCTTATAATTTGATTTCGATGGTTGTCTAATTTTCCAAGTGGTGTCTAGGGTAATTGCACCATTTGCCAGCAAGCAACCGAGATTGATTTAATTATGGCAAGGCTTTTCTTATAAGTATACCTGTGTGAGTAGATGTTTTGTGGGTAGCTTTGGTTAAGCCTTGTACATTTTCACTTCAATGATCAACCCTGTCCATTTACACGTACAGAAAGGTGGGGAGTCTGATGCTAGACGAGGTCTGCTAGTGCTCCCCCGGAATCGATGGCTGCTTCGAATTATTTTCATGCTAGTTCATCTTTTACTGCTTTCACCGAAGTTTGTTTTATTTTCTCGCCTAGAATGACTTGTAAATCTGCTGATGCTATTTGCGTTGGGCTCATTCGAGCAAACGCTCTGGTTTTGGTACCTTAGGAGAAGCCCTAAGCCCCCTTCTGTGGTGGCTTGTCTTATTGCTGATCATTTATATGGCCCCTGATGCTTATCTAGCAAAAAAGAAATACCGGTGTACAAGGAAATCTTAACACAGACTTGGTATTTTAATCATGCAGATCATTGATGAGTGGACGGTTCAAGTCAGATCAAGAACAGGTAATGTTTCACTGCCTCGATGGTTTTGCATTTAAACATTGCTTAAGAAAATTGGTAGTTGTGTTCAATTTGAACTCCATGCTTTAGCATTCATGAATGACTTGTTTTGAAATTATGCTTTGGAATAACTTTTGAGCTGTATAAGTTTATAGATTGAGCTGGGATTGTGATGAAAAAGTAGTTGTATTCATTCCTAGAATTGAGGGCCGTCGGGGTTGATGCTATCTTTAATGAATTACTGAGCCTCAAGCATAATGTGGGAAATAGGTGTATTTTATACAAAAATGCTAAGCAAGTGCCTACTTGATGCAGGGGATGAGAACAATGGTTCAGATCATGAGGATGTCAACAAATTACTCTTCTCAGCTATAGTTGAGAGCAACTAACAATTTGATAAACGACCTTGTGTTTGCGTGTTGATGCTGGATTGCTTCGGATTATGGACCCATGGCAATGCAATGGAGATCTTTTCAAAATTTCTCCTCACTATCCTAAAGCTGTTTGATAGTATTGATCCCCCAGTTTCCATTGTCAAAGTTGGCACGATTCACTGCAGTTGGTTCGGAATTTGTTTACTGTAAGAAATTAAAACTTTATATGAATAGCTTTAAGAAGAGAAAGCAACTCCACAGTAATTATCACAGGCAATGAAATCATCCTAACAACTACTTATCCGAGCAGTAGGTGAAACTTAAAATGGCCTTTATTTATAATCTAGTGAATTAATAGGCTAATAGTGATTATTAAAAAAAAAAAGAAAAAAGAGACCACACCCCCACCAACACTTTCAACTTCTTTATTGTCTCTTGCAAAATCTATACTAGGATCCATATAACGCAATAAATTTAACACTTATCAATTATAAAACTGAAATGTATAAGAAAAATTAAAATTATGTAACGATTTAACCATGTTGAATAAATGAGAGTAGAAATATTGTCGTAGAAAAAATAAAAAGAACGAACAGAATATGCTTTTCCCTTAGAGTGTGTTTAGTACGAGGGAGAAGTGGAAGGAAGGAGAGGGCTGAGGGGATTATTAGATAGATTTAAGGTATAATGGTTGTTTGGTAGGAGGAATTTTAAGAAGGAAATGATTAAATAAGGGATTTCAAATCTTCAATTTTAACTATTTTTAATCCTTTAAAAATTACAGAGATTTTAGGAGAGAGATGTTCACTCAAGTGGTCAAGTGATTATTCTAACTATAATTTTTCTTCCTTCCACATTTCCTTCTTATCAAACAATGGATTTTGGTCTTCTCTTATTCATCTCATACTAAACACAATAATAGAAGAGTACTCTCATTCCTCTCCCTAGGTAATATAGGTTTCATTCCTTCCTCTCTTTTTCCTACCAAACATAGCATAAGTATTGAATTTTGTAGGTACGACCCAAACTGGTATTCGTCTCATACTGGCAAAGGTTGCCCCATCAATAGTAAAATAACATGTAAGGCTTCCACTTTCAAGATTGTACACACCCATATCCCAAGGCCCACGAATGCCAAAACCAGTAGTATCCTTGTCATTGGTAAAATATATGCAATTCTTTTGGCATTCTACAAAATTTGAAGTCTTGACAAACACCGAAGTGTTATCACCTAGAAACAAAGCCTCCTCGCCTATATCTTTTATTTCAATCCACCGATACCTATCAAAACACAGTTCGAAAACTCTAAATTTTCTTGCCACATGGTCTACATTAAATTCACGATACCTTTGAACTTGCAAAAGCTCTCCCCCATATGATTCCACCAAATATTTCTTACAACAAAATAATTTTTCTTCAGGATCTTTTGGAATCTCACTTGTAACTACTTTTAAATTTGATTCAAAAGAATCTGTAATGTCAAAAGAAGCAAGTTGGCCCCCAACATAAGTTGGGGCATAAAATTGATAATTGTAGTACAAAACATCATCAAACGCTATTTTGCCAGGTACATTACTGAGTACACGAGTCCACGTGATGTCTTTATTAGGTCTAATATAAGCCAATTGGCAAGATACTCCAAATATGACTATAATGACTAAATCATTTGAATTTGCTATTGGATCTGGCATAAATGTTATAAACTTGAAAATATAGTATTCAAGATATTCATCATTCTCCTCTAATACATCTATGGGAGGAAACAAAGGAGGAAGATGAATAGCAATACCTCCCTATTCTCCATAAAGGGTTTATAAAGTGTTACTGCATAGTTTTTATCAAGAGTTGTTAACCATCTTTCTGATGAACCTCCAATAAGTCTATTATATGAAGGAAGTACTAGCTTCGACGTTAAGAACTTATTATGCAATATAGTAAACACACTCCATTCATCGTTTGCTTCGCTCTCACTAGGAACCAAAAGCATTAGTACCCGATGACATTCAATTTGATAAGTCTACTTCGGTTATCCATTGCCACGTGGTGCTACGAGAGACAAACAGAACTAAATCCTAAACCGTCTGTTATTTGCTCCATCTGTGCAAAAATTAAGTCTAAAAAGTGTTTCGGAAAACCTGTCCAATCTAAAAAGACAAGGAAAATAATTTAGTTTTTTTTTTTTTTTTGGACGAAAAGTTATATAGCAGTAAGTATACCAAACTTAGAAACGAGACCTATTATCCCAATAGACTCTCTTTTACTTCTAATTAAAGTTATATAACCTAGTGACCAAAATAAAACTATATATTAATTCCATCAAACACATGGAGTACAACTATATCACTAATGATATCTGATACCTTTATATTATCTCAAAAGTTGTATTTTAGTCATTAAAACTTAGCAATGCTATAAGGCACCCGTAGATGATTTAATATTAAAAAGACAACTATAGAAAATATATATAGAATGTATGTGTATATGCAATGTTCTCCTAAACAATTACAACTACAATAGTAGTAATAATTAACTTTTGTAGGCAACTGTATTAAACTACAATTAGAAAAATAGTGCAGAAAAAATTACAATGATAGGCCAAATTTTAGAAGACAAAAAAATAATAATAATAAAAAAAAATGCAATCATATTAATGACTAATTAAACAGTGTATCAATGCGTGAATGTTCTTCCTTTTTTTTTTTTAAAGAAAACTTCATTAAGAACTCCAAAGCTCTTTAAAAAAGAAAGAACGAAAAGTAAAAATTACTCAATACCTGCATCCATCTCCTTTCAGTTTCCGATGTTCTCTCGCTATGGAATATGCTTTTGGCTCTTCGAAATTATTGGCTATATAAGTCTCCTTTCAGATTATGCTTTTGGGTCTTCGAAAGTATTTAAGTATTTGTTATATATATAAGTGATTTCTGAAAAGTAGAATCCTACATCATGAGAATCCTAATTACTCTCGAATTGGTCTCTTTTATTAGTTCCAGCATGCTACTCATTGGTTGATAGAACCTTGATTTGCTTCCCCATTTTTATTTTTTTAATTTTTTTCGAAAGGTGCTTTTCGAAATTTTCGTTTAAGTAGACATTTTTTTCTTTATTTTGTTAACTTTTATATTCCTTTATTAGATATAATTTTTTAAGTCTACTGTTATTTTATTTTACTCATCATAAATTTCTTATTTACATTATATATATGGACACCAATCCAGTAAGTATTTTAATTCAGTAGGTATTTTTTTTTTTTTTATCTATGCATAAGTATTTTATACTTGAAATTTTTAAATTACCTTTCAAATGACACTACGTGCTTCTTACATGTATTTTTGATAAAAAATTTAACGTGCTGTAATTTAGACAATTTATTAACTAAATTTGCTACAAATCAGTGAATTTGAAAGCTTAATTATTGCATGATGGATACTTTATGGACCAATTGTGCCATTAACCCCCAACAAAAAAAGTACTCAGCAACTACAATGAGCTGATTAAGTTTAATGGAAACCACCTTGTCTTTACTTGTTAATATTGGAATGGATGTCTTGTTCTTTTTTTTTTTTTTTAATAATCAAATGCGGCACTGTAGTTTTGTTGGAAGTTGACAAAATTTTGAATATGTTGGTCATACACTTTTAACTCTTTTTTTTTCCCCGGTGAAGTATGTTCATTTATCTTCTACCCAAGAGATTACAGCTTAGAAGTATAAGCAAAAGAGAAACTAACACGGGCAAATAGAAAGAGGCAATAGCAAATCTCTTATCATGGTTTAAAAAATATTATTAAGCAAAAAATGCCATTTTACACCTAGTGCTAGTGGTACATGCGAACTATGAAATTTCTCCTCAATATCTGGCGACTATGAAGTATCCGGAACCTGTTCGACAGTATTGAATCCTCAATTCTCATCGTCAAAGTTAGCGCAATAGTTCGGAATATGTTTAGTGAATACATAGTTACATACTGAAAGAAAGAAAAACTTATGCCACTCTTCGGTAATAATCACAGGCAAATGGTACTCCATTTCAAGAATTTAAATGAATAACCTATATATAAACTGAGAATCACTTAAAAAGTTAAAACAATTGAAGGTTTAACTTCAAGTATGAAGTAAAAGCAGATGTAAGGATCAAAATGTGATCGTAAAAATCTGATACAAGACTTTAAGACATCAGAATAGAATAGGTCACGAACACATTTTTGCAGCCTTGGTCGGACTTTGCAGCAGCTGAGAAGGAAAGCCGCTACTTGGAAATGGGGGGGTCACCTAACCACTTGGCACGAAAACCAGTTCCCTTGCAATCAGAGCAGCACATTGATCCCTGCAAAAAATCATATGCAAGGCAATCGTTTATATAGAACAAATGGACCACCACTAATGAAGAAAGAATAGTCAGTACGATAGGACTCTCGAGTATTGAAGATTTGATTTACCTTCCCGGCACATATTATGCAAGTAGTATTTCTTGAAGGGACTTGGCAGAGCATATTATCACCAAGAATAAAGAAGCCTGTACCAGCGCACCATTTGCATTCATTATGCCCTTTCGAGTTGCAAGATGAACATGCCACTGGCCTTGGTTGCTGTAAAACATCAGATATATGATGAATGAGGACACAATCAGACACCATCCTTATGAAAACACATACTTTCAGAAAAATCCTTTGAGTTTTGGACCTTCAATCATTTTCCGTACATCGAAAAAAAAAAAAAGAAAAAAAATACAGGCTCAGAATATCAGACCGAGCTTGTCCCAAAATCTACGGTGTGCTCTTCTGTAGTGCCTAAATGATATTTACCTCATTTTCTTGTCCTAAAAAGTAGGTAGAGGAAGTTTTTTCAGATTTATTTTCTACTCTACTGACTTTAAGCAAGTTTAATGCAATTAATTACTACGATTGAAAAAAAAAAAAAAAAAAGAAAAGAAAAGGAACATATGTCACTGAACAAGTAAAGCTTTTTAAGTGACGATAGACGATAGTGGGATGTCCAAATAATGCATACTCCACCAGAGCTACAACTAAAGTCTCCATTGTCACCACTTACCAGCAAAGAGACCAACGATATATACAACGGAAAAAAAGTTGCGATTATATCTTAACTAGCACAGCTAAAAAGTGAGGCTCGATAACGGTAAAGCTATAAAGACTATTCTAAAAAATGCATAAAACAATCTGAATCCCACAATCCTGAAAAAAATTATTCATATCCAGTAACAGTTTCCGCTTCTTCATTTCCTTCATGTATCAAAATCAAAATCAGGACAAAGACACAGAAACACCACTTTGGTAAGTAATTGCACATACTTGTGTCTAACCATCTAAATTATCCCAAATTAAATCTGGATATATAATCCAGAACCAAATAATTATAGCAAAAACATAAGCTTAGTGGAAAATCTAAGTTTTAGCTCCAATAAGGACCCAAGGCAACCGTGCATATTTATTCCATTTCGACTTCCATTTTCATCAAATTCAATTGAATACCAAACTAAACCTACCGAACAACTCCAATCAGGGAAGCCCGATTTCGATTCAGATTCCGAAATTCATACGGGACTCTTAAGAAAAAAAAATTTAACCAACTGAAATTTTTCGAAAAAAAAAAAAATCGCAATAAAGAGGGGATAATATAAGGGAGTGCACCTGAGAAATTAACCAGGTTTGTTCCATGCGCTTGATGAAATTGGATGAGCTTTCGCACGAGTCCACCATTGAAGCGCGCACGCCACAAACCCTAGAACTCAAAGGCCTCGAATTTATACCATGAGTCACAAAAAATTCAAAACCACCATTAAAGGCTCTGGTCGAAGGCTTGAAGCCCTCTTTCTGAATCGGCTTGGATACGACCATAGGCCTACATAACATACAGCTCGTCATTTTCACTTCTTCTTCTTCTTCCACTTCCTCAAGTTCTAGACAGAGAAAAACAGAGAGATATAACTTTAATTTTTTTTTTTAAAAAAAAAATTCCAAAGAGGGATAAGTTGAAGTTAATATTTTGAGGAGGTAAATTAAATCAAGTTCTGGTTTTCTTGTGACGCAAAGCTACGAAAAGTTCCCTCGTTTTTATATAATAAGAAGAGGAATAAAGGCAAGTTGGACCAGAAAAACAAGGAGAGATCAAACCAACTGCGTAAACTAGCTATACCATGGTTGGGCCCACTTGTTAGAACATATCCAGTTCGATATTTTTATTAGTGTGTATATATTTAGTTGATTTTTTTTGTTTTTTTGTTTTTTTGGGTGCGAAAATGGTTGTCAATTGAAGAATTGTAAACTAGAGTCTCATTTTGTTTTATTTAAATATTTATTTATTAGGATAAGAATGTATCGGAAGTATAAACGTGTAAGTTTGTTAGGCGAAGCGTATAATTTAGTGTACGAACAAAAATATTTTAATTAAATCGAAATACAAAAATATTTATTGTTGTATATAGATAATCATGAATCAGTAATAGAGTTAAATAATTTGTTTCACTTGACAGAAAGGAAAGGTAATTTGCTTATTGAACTTGAATATTTCTGTTTTGGTGCGTACATAGGTCGGTGATGCTTTCTTGCTGAGTTCAGCATTAGGCACAGTTGGTTGAAGATGGGCTCTAGCCAATAGGGAAAGTTTGACCCGTCATCGGGGACGGAGCCAGGCCTAAATTCTAGTAGAGGCATGACCTAATGAAAAAAGTGGGAAAAAAAAATTAATTGAATGCAAAATGCCAAAAAAATAAAAAAGAAATCGGACAAGATAATAGCATAAAAAAGTATATTACAATGATGTAATTAATTTTGATACATTATAATTAGTTCTTTTACATTTTTATATTGAATAATGACCTCATTATTAATAACTAAATTATCATTTATTAGTGGTATTATCTACTTATCTTTTGCAACAAAAATTATTTAGGAATCTACCAAGCTACAAACAATTTTTCTATTGTACTATTCTATTATATTCCCAAATTAGGTGACTTAAAAAATTTTATTTTTTATGTTTAGAACATCCTAGTTTCTATTTAACTTAGTGGCATTTTGCTTTCCTTCCTTGTATTTATTTTTTATTCCAAATTACATAACCTTTCTATTTTGTATCACTTTTGCCACAAAGTGCACTCTAGCTTAAACTATGGCTCATAACAAAATGACCAAACTTGGACACATTTTAAGTAAATATCCCATTTGCAAATACTATAGCAAAAATAATTGATATATCAGTAAATATACCAAGTGTAAAATATTATATATCCAATATAAGAATTAATATAAATTTTATAAAAAAAAAGAACTAATATAATCAATATAAAAAATATAGATACACCAAGTGTAAAAATACATATACTAAGTAATTTAGCTATAAAAAGAAAAAAATGGATATTTATTAAACTAAGTGTAAAAAAAAAGGACATCCAGTCTAATTTCTCTTTAAAAAGAGTAGATTGAGTTAATGTACTGATATGGGTAGATGGGCCTTGGGTTGGGAGGTGATAGTTAGCCCAATAAATAATGTATTTTCTTTAGCTCCTATTCTCCAATTTTCTTTTTTCATTTATATAAAACATTATATATAAGATTTTTTTCCCCCCAAAAATCCAGTAATTGCCCCCACTTGTCTTTGAATAGCTTCGTCCTTGCCCGTAATGTAGGGCCACCTAAAAATCCATGGTTGAAGCCAGCCCCATGCCACCGGCGCTGTTGCCCTGACCGCTTATGAACCAAAATTCTCTAACTTGCCTTTTAGAGCAACCAAAAAGACTAATCAAATAAAATAAAATTTAAAACTTGCGTTAAGGTTTTGTTTGATAGGGAAAATTTGTGGAAGAATGGAGAGCTATCAAAGAAGACCCAAAATCTATTGTTTTGTGAAAAGGTAATTTTTTTGCACGACATGACGATAGGACTCAACAAGACACAAAATAAACTGGTTTGGACGACCCATCTAATTCGTGTAATATGAATAATAAACGAATGAATTTTGGGTCAATTCACTTACCAAAAAAATGACTCATATAACACATTTAATCAAACGGGTTATTTTCGTGTCTTGTCAACACGACTCTAATATGACACATTTATTAACATTGTAATATTTTAAATGTGATTTTGATTAGTTTTAAACATATTTACATGTATAAAGTTAAATTAATTAGTGCATAATTCTATTAAATTAGAGTAGCTGTGTCAATTTTAAATAATCATGTCAAATAAGTCATATTATAATACATCACATATTAATTAAACGAGTTACAAGTGTTGAGTCGTCCTACATGTGTATTAATCATGTCGTATTCGGGTTTAAGTTTTTTAACACGTTTATTAAGGGGATTATCAATTTTGATCCTTTTTTAATACATGTGATGAAAAAGGGATAACTTATAAACTATTTACAAAAGTAAGACTTTTATTGCCATGTCATTTAATGAATATTTCGGAGTTCCAAAATTACCTTGACTCAATCCTAGTCGAAAAATCCAAAAGTGACAGAGGCGATGCTGAGATGATGGCTGACTATGTTCGGCTGGGGTCGAAATTATTCGACTACGGTTGAACGCCAGTCAAATTGTTCAACTACGGTCAAATGGTGTTTCGACCGGGGTTGAAATTTTCTCGCCACTAGTTGAAAAACGATCAGAACAACTGGGAGAGGCGGACGAACAAGTTTGACCACGGTTGAAAATTTTCGACCTAGTAGAGCAGAGGCACCGCCGTGGAGGTCGGGATCGGGACCAGTGGTAGTGGCTAAAGTAGTTTAAAGTTTGTTGAAGAAATAAAGAATCCAAGTAATTTTACATGTGTGATATGGCAATTAGGGTTAGTTTTGAAAACATTAATGAGTGAGTCTCATTTTTCATCACAAAGATTTAGTAGACCCCCTAAGTGTAAATTTCCTTTATTAATCGCGTTATGTTCAAATTAGGTGTCATTGTGTTATATTGTAATCGTATCGATCCGAACTCGACATGATAATACGAATTGCTAGCCCTAACTGTAACAATTGCAAACGGGTTACAAGACTCACAACTCCCTTTAGACCCATCAAATTCAGTCATGAGTGAAACGGATGAATAACAAAATGAATACTAACTTTCGAGATTACTTTCCAAAAGTCTTAAACAAATATGTATTTTTGTAATGGATATGTTATAGTAATTTTACAATTATTCATCGGACATTATGAGAAGAATAAACTATGCTATTCGTCTCTGTTCTCTCTTCTATAATTCGTTCATCCTTCGTACTCTTCGCCTTATATTTACCATTCATGGACAGTGTTAAGTTGGTGTTGCCTCATTGGGTTCAGGGAATGAAACTAGAAAAAATAATGAGAATTTTAATGTAGTAAAATTTTAAAAGATGAATGATACTAAATTTTAGTAGTAGAATAAAATGTGATAAATAATGCTTTGATAAGAATAATTTTACCTAGATATGTTTCGACATGGCAATAAAGAAAAATTGTATATAAATATTTGACTTAGGGTAGAAAGGTTACTTATTAGGTGATGGGAGTAATGGAAATAGAACAATCTCATTATCTGATGGCATTATAAAGTTTCCCAAATTAATTGCGACGTTTTTGCTAAAAATGTAAAACAAATAGTATGAAGTGAGCCTTTCATGGAATTGTCATTCCATTTTAAGCCCAACATCTTCAAACCAAACACATTCTCAATTCGTTGTACATGTATAGATATAGTACGTGTGTTTGGGAATATTCGGGGACTTTTCCCTCACATGTCGGTTTTTAAGATATTTGTTTCTACTTGTTCGTTTTTATCAAATTTTAAAGTGTAAACAAACTTAACAAATACAATAACATAAGTTCGAGCCCCACGTCGTTTTTGGGAGCCCAACCGAATGAGGGTGGCTCTTGGAAGTGACCCGTTACCGGGATCTCATTCGTTTTTTTTTTATTATCAAAAAAAAAAAAAACAAGCACAATAACATAAGTTTCTAAGGAATTATGTTACTCTTTTTTACTTTCCTATTAATCTTCCCTTACCAAATGTACCCAACAAGTTTCAAAAATGCAATTTTTTTTTATTAAGCAATTTTGAAATATGATTTTATTGAACGACTTTTAGAAAAAATTAGGTAAATACTACTTTTTTTTCCTCATTAATTAAATCTACCACCATACCATTTTTTAAATGAATTCTTGATGAATTCTTGATGATCTTGACGGATTCTTGACAGATTCTTGATGTTAGTGATAATCTTGACAGATTCTTGATGGATTCTTGACGAATTCTTGATGAATTCTTGATAGATTCTTGACTAATTCCCTCCCAAAAGTGGTAGAATCTAATAGTGGTGGTAAATTTAGTTAAACATTTGAAAAAAGTGGTAGTTGTCTACTTAACCCCGAATTTTGTACACAATGGACCTAGTCTTGGGCTCGTTTTATTCATTACATTCGAGCCCAATTATTTGTGACGGTAGAGTGGGCAAAGGTCCAGTGTATATCTTGTCTAGTGGCTGATGCAAACAGCCTCCTCAATTTGGTTTCTGTCCACTTGCACTTGACGATGGGAACTACATCAACATATATGACAGGACAACCTTCCTTTTCCTTTCCTTTTAAACCATTCTCAGTCTCAACTTCGGTTACATTTATTTTTCAAGAATCAAAACCAAGAACAATTTTCTTGTGTTCTGAAATTAGACACGCAATCAAACACCTACCTCTAATCTTTTTCTATTTACATTTATTCTTTTTCAAAACTGTTATTTATTTACTACTCAACTTTCATACTCATACTTACTCTCTCTCTCTCTCTCTCTCTCTCTCTCTCTAATTAAGTTTTTACCAGACCAAATGTGTTCATCCAATAGTGGAACTCTTTTATCTATCCACATCCCGTTTCTGTTCTAGCTCGTATGTGATGTTCATAACTTCTTATTGGTAATTAAAAAAAAAAAAAAAAAAAGAACATGAGACTTATTTAGCAATATTTGTGTTTTTTTGCTTTTTAGAAATAAATGAAATAGTGAAAATTTATGTAAAATAATGTTTGAGAAAAATCTTATCACGATATCATCTATTTCATTTTTAAAAACAAAAAAGATATATTTGATGGCAAACAGGCCTATATATAAAATCAAGATTTCGTCTTTTGGTTCAGTAGTTTTTATTTGGGTTTATGGCACAAATGGTCCATAAACTATCAAACTGATAGCAATTTGGTCCTCAAAGTTTCAATTGTGGCAACTGAACCTATGAACTTTCCAATTTAAAACAATTTAGTCATTAAATTGTTTAAATAACAACTTATGCTAAATTTCTGACTAACACATATGAGCAATATGATGTAGCATCTAAAATTGTATTTCAAAGAAAATAAGCTAAACAAAAAAATTTGGAGGGAAGGAAAAATATATTCTTCGCATTTTTAGGGTTCCTAGAGCTACAAATTTAGAAAAAAATTTTCTGTGATTATTCATTTTTATGCTTAAAATTCTCAAATTGTCTTTTAAATACACTTTTCGGATACCACCACGTGGTGTTCACATGTATTTTTGGTCAAAAATTTAATAATAGATTGCAATTTAAATAGATTAGAGACCAAATTGCTACAAATTCCGAATTTAGGGGCTTAATTGCTACAATTAAAATTTTGAGGACCAAATTACTACAGGTTGAATTCTTCAGGGACCATTTGTGCCATTAACCTTTTTTATTTTTATTTCCTTTTTGGGTTGTGGGGCCAAAGGTAAGGGGGGTTATAATTTCCTTATCCTTTTCCCCCTCAGTTGGAAAATAGTATTCTGATATTAATCATAAAGAACTTAAAGAAAGTTTTCCAAAAAATTGAACTTACAGGAAGTTGTGTGTATGATAGAACAATCCCCTCACGATTGCATCATCTTCAAAGACACATTAGATTATTAAAACACCAAATTAATATTGATAATCCCCTCGTGACTGCCTCATATTCAAAGACATATTAAGCTATAAAAACACCAATTAAAATTAATTATGTACTCTAGTTAGCTAGAGAAAGTATGAATTGAACTTCATAATTTGAGTATGAAAAAACGTCACAACGGAAAAGGAAAAGAAAAAAAAAAGGGGAAGCTAGAAAGAGATGGGTGGGGGACTTCGTACAATAAACGCTTAATTAAATACAATAAAATATTTGTCACTATGATTTTATAATCATTCATGACAATAAAGTTTAAACGTAATCGAAACAATACTTTATCAGTGTCACAGCCGCAGCTACACAAACCATGAAGTGAAGACGATGGAATACCTTAATGCTGGAGTGCCTAATCTAGTTCATTCATGTGTGTATGTGTATACAACAGCTTCTTTAATAATATTTGCAAATTAGTTTTGAATTTTTAAACTATTATTTTTTTACTGCACAAAAGATTTAAAAATGTTAAACGGTCCTTAGTACTAATATACAATCAGTTTGATTTAAAATTAGATACATGACATGCAGTATGTACGACCTTAATTATTTGACCGTACATATATGATCAGATTAAAATTAACCATTCTGATTTAGTAGCTAGGGGTAACAAATCATGTCCCTAGGTCGGGTTGATCTAACATTTACATAATTTTTCTAGTCAGATCAGTGACACGCTATGTCATAAAATGTTCAACACTAACCTGACCACCTCCTTTATATGATTGACCTAACCTGACTAGCACAACATGTTTACATAATGTAATGCCTAACTCATAATCCAATTGTGAGACTTTTCTAGTGCTTCTCTCTTCTTCTTTTTTTTTTCCGGATAAAAAATGGTTTTTATTGGTTATATACATTATGTAAAATTTATGAGGAACTATAAGATTAGACACTCACGTTAATTTTACGTTATACATAAAATTCATAATAAGTCAATAATTATATGAAATCCATATATATAATTTAGGCATGACCCTACGTAGGGACGCTCCTACCGTAGCCATCCCCTCCATATAATTACTAAGGAATTTAGAAAATTAATTAGACAAAACATTCATATGATTATATTAATTAGAAGTGAAAATTGCTTGATTCAAAGCATATTTGTCCATTCGCACATGTTCTTTTCTTCTTTCTTATTTTGCGTTTATAAAATAATTAAAAATATTCAAATTTGTAATTATTTATATGTACTTTAGCATGTTCAAGTCGAATTGTTGTGTCTAGGCTCGAATTACCACTTGTAGCAATACCCATGTATGTGTATGTATATATATATATATATATATATATTGACAAAGATGGCGAGAGATTTACACTCTAATTAACCTTAATATTAAAGATAGAATATAGTTATTTAAATCTGTGAATACCTCGTGTATATGTGTATATATATATATATATGCACATTTGTAAATACCTCGTGTGTATGTGTATGTGTGTATGTACATATAAATCAATACAAGGACTAAAGATCAGCAACTAAAATTATGATAGCAGGGTCATAGAAAATAAAACTATCATAATCAGTTAACAATAACACTTTTCAGTTTGCATACTAGAAACACCGGAAATGCCATGATGGTTATATTTTATTTTTTTCCGATTGCAAAAAGATTGCAATAATTGTCTATAATTAGGAAAATCTGCAGAAAGTATCTAGAAATTGGCAATCAATTGATGCAGAAAAGGCCGTGATATTTATTGCAAACTTTGTTCTTCCTCACCTAACGAAAATCCAAGCACCACAATAAATAATAATCTAATGCTGTATATAAGGAATTTATGAAATAAATGGTGGTAAATTATTTTCGAGATTTTGAAATCAAGTCTATATCTGATGTTTCTAACAGTAGATAAGGTTCAATGTTCAAGTCCTAATCAACTGGGGTCTCAACTATGTTTTTCTTTCCTCTTTTCTAGTTGGAACAAACTGTGTCAGTGTTCGGGATACATAGTACATATCTAAGTTGGTTGTATTCAAATTTCAACTCTTTGGTTCACGATATATTTATATAACATATTATTATATTTGAGATTTTCTTGGAAACCATATATGCATTTTCCATTTGAGTCTAACCCAACAGACAAAAGTCTTCCCATTTTGGATTGTGGGGAGTCTGTATTTTGCCACAGTACCTAGTCCGCGGCTTCCTTGTAAAACTGGACCAGAGCAATCTCACTTGCATTATTATCATCATTAATTAGTGATGATTTTGCCGCGTATATACATCATCTCGAAGATGTACGTATGGCTTATGTAGTGTTGATTTTGCTGTGTATATACATCACTGCGTAGATGTACGTATGTCTTATGTATATGACAGTAGTATTACAAAATTGATACATGAATTGATGAGCCACTGAAACAGTTTTAATATACTATAACATGTGTATGATAATCAAACACTAGTAGAGTACTACTTTACAGCCTCAACATGATAAATTTTGAATTTTAATAGGGAACTCAAATAATTTTGGATCTCACAAAATTAGTTGGCAACAATGAAAAGCTAATTTTTCAATACTGAAATTTAACGTATGAGTATATAGTGTCCTATATCACGCCGTGGAATTATACATCATCACCACTATAACTCTTCAAATATATATATATATAAAATTACACACCTTACATGACACACAACACATCAAGAAGGTTCATAAGAAAAAACCTCCTTTCCATCTCCAGCTTCTTCACCAAAAGCACCATTATAAAAACCTCTTAGTAATTGCCTTTTTCTACCACTACACCTAATTAAGAGGAAAACATTTAGCCCTCGAGATCATACTCTCTTTCTCTTTCTCTTTCTCTTTCTCTTTCTCATGTCCATCTGCTGACTCACATACACACATATATATATATATATACATATATATATATTATATATCCCTCCTACAGAACCAATAAAAAAACCAAGAAAATTCAGTCTCATCACTGATCAAAAAAACCCAATTACTAGTACATATTTCTTATATAATAACCTTAATTATTAATTTACTCAATGAGTAAAATTGAAATGGAAAAGCATCTGATCAAAACCATGACTACCACTACTCCATCCCCAACATCACCGGCTC
Source organism: Trema orientale (assembly GCA_002914845.1). NCBI lineage: Eukaryota > Viridiplantae > Streptophyta > Magnoliopsida > Rosales > Cannabaceae > Trema > Trema orientale. Next base: position 785,483 of record JXTC01000050.1, read on the forward strand.
CAACAACCTTCGTCCAAGCAGACCCAAACACCTTCAAAGACCTCGTCCAGAAGCTGACCGGTTCGTCCGGTGACTCAGAGAAGCTCCCGGTCACCCTCCCCACGAGGCTCTCCTCCAAGCCCACCAGTGGTACTATTCCCCTCGATTACCCGACCGGCCCCCGCCGGTCACCCTTCAAGCTCCAGGACCGGAGACAGACCATGAGGAAGCTCGAGATCAAGCTCAGCCTCGCCTCCATCGGCGGCGGCGGCGGCTCGTCGAGTCAAATCCACTGGGTCGACTCGCCCATCCCCAGCCCGGTCACGCCACTCGGGTCCGAGTCAATGTTCGTACCGAGTTCCGGGTCGCAGTCGCCGTCGTCTCCGGCGGTCTCGGAGGAGGAGAAGGCGATAGCCGAGAAGGGTTTTTACTTGCACCCTTCGCCGCTGAGCACACCGAGAGGATCCGACCCGCCAGAGCTCTTGCATCTCTTCCCGTTGACTTCTCCGGGTCATGATCAGAAAAGGTGACCGGGTTTTGGATTATTACTATTAGTATTACTATTCACTGTTTGGGGGTTTGGTAAAAGGGCCAAAAGAAAAAGACTCCTTTTCTTTCTTTCTTTTTTTTCTTCCTTTTTTTAATTGCATGTTGAATATTGTTGCATGAGCTTCTTAATTTTATTGTTATTATTTTTTTAATTTATTATATTTTTGGGATGTATTTATATCTTATATTAGTATTATTTATATATAGAGAGAGATATATGTCACACTGCTATTCATCTTTGTAGTATGTGTGCATGGTTATGAATATATATTATCTATGTTTATTGACATTGATCGATGTTTATCCATATATATATATATATTGACATGCTAATAGGCTATCCATTTGTTGATTATTTATATTTAGCGGATATAAGATAATTAAATACTTGGTGTTTTTGATTTATTTTTTCCCCTTTCATATTGTTAATTATGAGATCAAGAATTTATTATAATAAATGAGCAATAATTTCTAGCGAAAAAAAAAGAAAGTAATTTTTGGAAATTCTGTATCTTAACTATCCTCGTCCTTTCCTTTTCTTCCTGCTCTATAGTTTTTCTTCTCACTTTGATGAATTAACGGAGTCTAGCAACCTTTGCATGACAATGTATATGCACAAAATTATATTTATATGATTATCCATAATTTAAGGAATTTTCATAATACATAAGTTGGTCCGACGAGTGTGTTTATGGATTAAGCCAATCGCAACTTTGGAATTTAGTTTTTATAAAAGATAAAACTATAAAATTGCCATTTCTATTTTGTTCAAAAGAAATAAATTTGCCATTTGTTTATTTTCACTAAAAAATATTTGTCCTTCGTCTTCAACAAAAAATTCAGTAAGCTGCAAGTTTGCGTATTAACATTTTTTTTTATATTGAAGTTATGCTATCTTCAACTGCCATAACCATGAAATTTTACATTAAAACTGTTTATTTGACATTACAAGCTAATTTGGGACACATTAAAGCAGCTGTAAAGCACATGCCATGCAAATACCCACTTATATCGCTGTTTAATTTTCCCCGTCAGATTTTTAAAACAAAAAAAAAAAAAAAAATCCCGGTCCATTATTATTTTAGCTGATTTGCTACCTGCAATCATGCATATAAGGGTCTAAAATTTCAAAACTTCTAAATTGATGGACCCTATTGGGTATGCTAATAATGAATGAATTTGCAATCACTAAATTGCATTTTCAGTTCTACACTAATTAAACATATATAGTTATTTGGCACAAGACAATCATGAATATCTTGTATTAATAGATCATGTGAAATAAAATAAATTTTTTTGATAAAGTGAAATAAAATAATTATACTTTATTTTGTTCTTGTATTTCCAAAATAATCATACCAATTTAAGATACAATTGGGTGACTGACTAATTAAGAAAATCTTTCTCACTGTCACAAAATAAAACCAATCTAGCCATCGATATCATTCCTTCAACGAATTTATTTTTAAACTAATTAAACTAATAAATGATTTCAAATCACCGAAAAGTCTACCAAGAACAACAATATAAGAAGACAAAGAACAATAATAACACATCCATCTTTAGTTAAAGGCTTAGGATCACAACAATGACATCGTTGACTAAAGTAGACACGTACGTAATACTACGTATTATTGATCAAATTTTAACCATCAAATTATTACAATTAATTCGTTAGTTTTAACTAGTATAAAATAAATGAGGATTATTTATGGTATGAAAAAAGTACCTTAAAATAGTAAATGTATTTCCCCTAACAAAATAGTAAATGTATATGAACAGTTCAAATATTCCATCAGATTTAATTTTTTGTCTGTAAGTTTTTCTTAGTATGCTGTTATGATATTGTAATTGAGAGTCAAAAGAGTATTGTATCAGTAGAATAGCTTCCTACGAAGCCATCAAATTAAATTTTGATAAGACAGTTAGTCTAACCTAAAATTTATTAAGGGTAATATGTAATTCAAATGAGTATTGTATAAATAGACTGTAGAATAGCTTCCTAAGGAGCGATCAAACAAAATTTTGATAAGAGAATTAGTTTAACCTAAAATTTAATAATGTTAATATGTAGAAAAGTGAAAAAATAAACATATATATATATACTGTTTGGTACCTGTGGTTCGACACCGGTGTAAGTCAATTGGTTTTCAAATCGACTGCTATTTTCGGCCTTTTAAAAAATAAAGAACAAATAGTAATTTTACATCCTGTTTTTTTGGCTTCAATATGAATTTCCTCGCTTGTTTTTAACTTTGTACTAAAGTGTCACATTTTTTTTTTCTTTTTTTCTTTTTTTTACTCTCAGTATTTTAGTGCCACTTAGATAGTAAAAGGTTGTTCTTCTATCCATACCACTAACACCATTAGAAAACTATTAATAGGGAAGGACCAAATAATCATTTCACTTCTAGAATTTTTTGGATATGAAATTATGCATCTTTTAGGACATAATTTCTAAAAATATTTCATCACACTAATGAATGCAAAAACTATATAATGTCAATTTTTTTAATTTTTTTTTCACTATAAATTTAGATATATATATAAAATAAATTTTTTACCTCTTTTTATTTATTTAATCATAAAAAAAACTAATTGTTTTGAAATGACCCATAAGAAAAACTAGTGAGGCACATTTGTTTAACCTTTTAAAAAGAGAAAGATAATTTGATCCTTACTTATTGACGATCTATCAGTGTTAATGTTAGGAAGACAAAAGAAAAACAACTTTACTATTGAGAGTACATTTAAATACAAAGTTAAAAATGAGGAGATAAATTCATACTAAGGGTAAAAGTCGAGTGCAAAATGACTAATTGTTCAAAAATAAATTGAAATAAACTATTTGAGAATATTTGAGAATGAGTAAATGATCGAAACTTATCAGCAAATTTCCATCGGTTTTTTGGGTTGTGCCTATTATACACATTCATACATTTGGTCTTTTTTTTTCCTCTCAATTTTTTAGTCCATTTTTTTTCTTGTTAAAAACAAATAAGAAAAACAGCTATTATCAGTTGAACCATATCCTTTACCACCAAAAATCAAAATTCATCGAGCCCGAGCTTGGTTCGGTCAGTTTTTTCCTTGAGTTTTGGTGTTGATGTAGCACCAAAAATACAGTTTTATTGAGCAGTTGGTTTTCTGTTGGATTTCAGTTTTTCAGATTTTGTTTACACCTTTGTAAGCACCATATGAGATACGACCACTAATAGTAGCGTAAGATCTATCATAAAATTTGACTAATACTAATAAGTACTTGTGGTCGATATTTAACACTACACACTAACAAATAAAGATGTGAGGCTATTTTTTGTTAGTGTCTTCAGCTTGCATTACATGTGTCACATAGTGTTCCAGAACTTGGATATGGGTCTCATACTTCTATTTGTGTATTGCGTTAAACGCCACATATTCCTCATAATATTATTTTTTAAAATGAACTTCATCGCTAATAAGAGTTTGTGAAAAGTCAAGTTTTCAACTGTTCGTTAAATATTCCCTACTCGTATAAAGCTACCTTTTTATTAATGACAAAAATTGTCATGCAATCTAAGCATGCCACAGTCATGAGCTAGCATGGAGAATCGGATCGTACTACCTAAGTTGAGAATTTTAGGAATTGTCTCCTAATTATAAGAACTTTAACATTTTGAGTAATGTTTTTATCTCAATTAAAAGGGGTTGATACTTGATAGCAAAATAGTTGAATTTTGGGTCTATTTTAAGTAATGTCCGTTTTAAAAAAACTGTAGCAAAATGACCATATCTGTGAATATATCAAGTAAAAAATATGATTTATCCATTACAAAAATCTGATATACACTAACATGTTTAGTATATAAATATTGGCCATTTAATAATAAAAAGAAAAAAAATATATACTTAAATAAAGTATGAGAAAAAAAAAAGGCACACACTCTAATTTATCCCCTTTTTATAATAATTAAAACAAAAAACATTGTTTGTCAAGGATCGAGTAATGTGTTAGACTATATTTGGTAGGAGAGATTTGTGGAAAGATGGAAGGGGTTGAAGGAAGAGGAAGGAGAGGAGTGGGATGAGAGGTAAAATCATTTATTTGATATAAGGGATTAAGGGAAGGAGGTGTTGGATTTAAAAACGATTTTCGCAGCGGAAGATTGGCCTAGGAACATTCAAAAATTTTCTCAAAACAATTGACTATATGAGTGTATAGTATTAATTCATAGCAAATAGGAACACACAAAGAGAATAGATCTAAT
>JXTC01000050.1:790823-820585 GCA_002914845.1 Trema orientale
CAATACACAAGGGAATCATCTTTCTAACTTCCTAATGGAAGGAATGGATTCCATATCTGTAAGCTACATTCCCAGCTACTCATCTCATCATGCTCCCAAGATACAAGTATTTCGATCTGTTTAAAAACAAATCTTTAACAAGTATATCAAAGAACATAATGTTATAAATAGGAGTCTATAACTACTCAGGATTAAGATTGATTTACATATGATCATCTATTGACATTATTTGAACTCTCAACAGTTAACGGAATTTATGTGAGATTCAAATCATGTCTGGTCCAGTCCTATATAATCGAATTATATAAAGTACCTCCATTGTGATGTCAACACATCAATAGTCCGGATAAGACTATTACATTCTCAATGTTAATGGACCGTACTAATAATATTTAATTAAAGATCCCAAACTTTAATTAATTATTATGGACTATATTTAATTTATTATCCATAAATTTAATCCTCATGTATATAACACTTATATACTAAATTTGTGGTCACATAAATAAACTAAGAATTTTTTGATATTTAAAGACATACCAATTATGTACAAATTCAAATAGAAAAATATCATTTTATTAATTCAGCAAATATCCAAAATATACATACTTTTAGGGCATAAACCCTAACAATCTCCCACTTGCCCTAAAGCAGGTGAGACATGTCTCTCAATCCTAAACCCTCCAAGTGACTCTCAAAAGTCTTAGTTGGAAGCGTTTTTGTAAAAGGATCAGCAATGTTGTTTTCGGATGCTATCTTCATAACGGCCACGTCTCCTCGATGTACTATCTCTCTAATCAGATGATACTTCCTCTCTATATGCTTTCCTCTCTTGTGACTTCTTGGTTCTTTTGAATTCGCCACCGCTCCACTGTTATCGCAGTATAAAGTCAATAGCTTATCCATATTTGGAACAACTTCCAAATCAGTAAAGAACTTTCTGAGCCAAACTGCTTCTTTAGCTGCTTCACAAGCTGCTATGTATTCTGCTTCCATAGTAGAATCTGCAGTACTGGATTGTTTAATACTTCTCCAGACAATGGCTCCACCTCCAAGAGTGAACACTGACCCAGACGTCGACTTTCGAGTATCTTTGTCTGATTGAAAATCAGAATCAGTGTAACCAGTAGGAATCAAGTCCTGACTTGAATAAACCAGCATATAATTTCTCGTTCTCCTAAGATACTTGAGAATATGCTTTACCGCTATCCAGTGATCTAATCCTGGATTTGATTGAAAACGACTGACTATCCCTACTGCGTAGCATATGTCAGGCCTAGTACACAACATGGTGTACATAAGGCTGCCAACTGCAGACGCATAAGGAACCCGTCTCATATCCTCTTCCTCTTGAGGTGTCTTGGGACATTGCTCTTTAGAAAAGATAACTCCATGTCGAGAAAGTAACTGTCCTTTCTTGGAGTTTTGCATCGAAAAACGAATGAGCACTTTATCAATATAAGATGCTTAAGACAGTGCCAAAAGTCTGTTCTTGCGATCTCGAATAATCTGAATTCCAAGTACATAACTTGCTTCTCCCAAATCTTTCATTTGGAATTGCTCGGCTAGCCACTTCTTTATATTAGATAATATTTCTACATCATTCCCAATGAGCAAAATATCATCTACATAAAGAACTAGGAAGACCACTTTCTTGTCTTTGATGTACTTGTATACACAAAGTTCATCAATATTTTGATCGAAACCATAAGATTTAATCGTCTCATCAAATCTTAGATTCCATGATTTTGAAGCTTGCTTAAGTCCATAAATGGACCTAAGTAGCTTGCAGACTTTCTGCTCTTAGCCTTTAGCTACAAAACCTTCTGGTTGCACCATATAGATGCTTTCTTCAAGATAGCCATTCAAAAAAGCTGTCTTGACATCCATTTGCCATATTTCATAGTCTAAACATACAGCAATAGATAAGAAGATACGTATGGATTTAAGCATGGCTACTGGCGAGAAAGTCTCCTCATGGTCAACTCTTTCTTTTTAGGTATAACCCTTTGCCACTAACCTAGCCTTGAATGTTTCAACTTTTCCATCTACACCTCTTTTTCTTTATAGATCCATTTACATCCAATGGGCCTGACATATTCAGGTGGATCTACAAGTTCCCAGACAGAATTAGAATACATGGATTCCATTTCTTGGTTCATAGCCTCTTGCCATTTTTCCTTATTAGAATCTTCCATTGCATGCTTGTATGTCAATGGATCATCTTGGCTACTATCAGAAATAGCAACATGTGCTTCTCCAACTTCCCTGTAGCGAGCAGGTAGTCTAATAACTCTCCCACTACGTCGAGTTGCCAAAGTATTCTGATATGGAATAGTGGTCTCATAATTTTATCGTTCAACAACTATTGTTGGTTGTGGTCTGATCTGAATAGAAAGTAATTCCTCTAGTATAACTTTACTTCGAGGTTTGAAATCTGTCATATAGTCATTTTTAAGAAAAGTGGCATTTGTCGATACAAATATCTTTTTCTCTTGAGGACTATAAAACAAACCTCTTCTGGTGCCTTTTGGATAACCTACAAACAAACAAACCTCTGTACGTGATTTTAACTTCCCAGTCTTTCCTTTCAGTACATGTGCTGGGCACCCCCATATGCGGATGTGACGTAAACTAGGTTTGCGCCCATTCCATAACTCTAAAGGTGTCTTTTGGATAGACTTAGAAGGTGCTACATTCAAAATGTAAACAGCGGTTTGAAGTGCATAACCCCAGAATGAGAGTGGTAGAGAAGAGTAGCTCATCATTGATCTAACCATATCAAGCAACGTTCGGTTTCTCCTTTCTGCAACACCATTCTGTTGTGGTGTTCCAGGTGCTGTGAGTTGGGATAGGATGCCATTCTCCAGCAAGTGATCCTTGAATTCATTATCAAGGTATTCACCTCCTCGATCTGATCGAAAAGTTTTTAATGACTTACCTAATTGCTTTTCAGCTTCTGCTGTGAATTCTTTGAACTTTTCAAAGGTTTCAGATTTTCTTTGCATTAGGTACACGTATCCATATCTTGAATAGTCGTCAATAAATATGTCAAAATATTCGTAACCTCCTCTTACTTGTACATTCAATGGACCACATACATCGCTATGCACAAGCTCAAGGGGTTCTTTGGCCCTTTCACCCTTTGCTAAGAAAGGTCTCTTAGTCATTTTTCCTTCTAGACAAGATTCACAAACTAGTAGAATGCCAACTTTTAGCTCTCTTAAAGGACCATCCTTTACAAGTCTGTTTATCCTATCTAGATTGATATGCCCTAACCTAAGGTGCCAAAGATATGTATCGTCGTCATGAGAAACTTTTTGCTTTTTAGATTTGGGATGTTCTACTTTAAACATTTCGGTATTAAGCAGTGATTGTTCATCCGGCCTTAACATATAAAGTCCATTCTCCATTTTTGCAGAACAAATATTTAAACCATTTCTAGAAATAATAATCTCATTATTAAGAAAAGAAACACTAAACATTTATTCAAATAATCTTGACATAGAAATCAAATTCCTACGAAAACCGGGAATAAAATAAACATTGTTCAATAACAAAAATTTATTCCTAAAATGAAGACGGACGACTCCCACTGCTTTTGCCGAAACTTTGGCTCCATTGCCTACTCTCATCGTGAATTCCCCGTCGGCAAGCTCCCTTGAAGAACTAAGCATCTGAAAAGAAGAACAAACATGATTAGTGGCTCCTGAATCAACTATCCAGGAAGATATATCAAATAAATCTTCTTCCACTAAACAAGCTTCTAAAACAAGTAAATCATATTTACCTTTCTTCTTCTCTTTCAACTCGGAGAGATACTTGTTACAGTTTCTCTTCCAATGCCCTTCAACTCCGCAGTGAAAACATTTTCCCTTAGGCTTTTTGTCTTTGGAGTTGTTCTTCTTGGTACTTGTGTTGCCCTTTTTGCTCTTTTTAGGCTTAGACCCAAAGGCACCCTTGCTCTTCCTCTTCTTGTTTTTGTTAGATGTAGAGGGATTTTCTTCTGCAACATTTGCTTCAGCAATAGTTGCTGAGCCATCTTTACCTTTATCTTTTGATATCGATTCGAAGGTTTGTAGTTCATTGAGCAGTTGAGTCATCGTATAATTCAACTTGTTCATAACATAGTTGCTCTTAAACTGAAGAAAATCAAGTGAGAGTGATTCAAGAATCATACTCACTTGGGTGCGGTCATCGATCGTAGCCCCATGGACTTCAGCCTCTCCAAAGTAATTGATCATGTTCAAAACATGATCTCTCACTGGAGTTCCTCTTTTCATCTTCGCATTCATAGCCTTTTTAATGGCGTCATGTCGAGATTGATCAGATTGTTGCCCAAACATGGCTTGGAGGGACTCCATTATCTCATAAGCAGTCTCCATCCTTTCGTGCTTAGCTCTAAGCACGTCAGTCATGCCTGCTAACATGTAGCAGCGAGCTTTATTATTGGCACGAGTCCACTTTTCATAACTTTCTCGTGCAGCACGAGCAGCATTAGCGGCGGGTTGTGGAGGACATTCCTCCGTAAGCACAAACTTGTAGTCTTCACTAACAAGCACGATGTTCATATTATTTTTCCACTTGATAAAATTATCTCCAGTTAATTTTTCATTTGCGAGTAAAGCGATAATGGGATTCGAGGTTGACATATTTGCTGAAATTAAATAAATAAAACAACATTCAAGATATTTGAAAATAAATATCACAAAGAATTCGGAATAGTAAACATGATTCATGATGCAAGTAAGTAAACACATAAACTTATTTACTAATTCCACGGTAATTCAATTTTCTCTAATTAAGTGCCGTCGTAGGATAGGTCACATAATTATTAATTGAATTGAGACATTCTCAATTAATAAATAAAATATCAAAATATCTCATATTTTCTTTTATTTATTAACTACCGTTTTATGGTCAGGATACTATTAACAGTTTAATTGTACCCTCATGAGTGTGACCCATTATTTCAGATTCTAGCAACTTAACTCAAAATTTCCACCGTAAGGTAGGTCAATTTTGAAATACATTCTAAAATCCTATCTCTCGGAAATTAAGCCTTGTTATTAATTTAAATGGACACCCTCCGTAGGGAAGACGAAATCTAAGCGTCTCTAGGCGCCAATTAAATCTCACGGTGCTTAATTAATAATGGAGACCGTGGGATATATTGTCATATACCCCTCTCCCACTCATTATTTTAAAATCTTATGTGTTTTTACTAATAAACATCTAATGTTTTATTTAACCTAGTTATTATATCTAATATAATTTTCTAGGTTAATTTATTAGTCCAATCTAATTGGTCTTAAATAAATTACTAGATTTTCTAAAAATCTAAATTTATTATTATAGGAATAATTTGGCTAATCTAATTAATAAGGATAGCCTAAATTAAATAAGTGTGATATTACCAAAATTTAAATCACATTATTCAATTTTTTTTTATTCCTATTTAATTATTTAATCTAATTAAATTAGTCATATTCTAACTAAACTATTTTAGTATGAATATAACATGTATGCATGACATTCATAAATGACTATGAGTGGGTATAATGAATGGCATGTTATAATGCATGGTCATGTTATACATATCACATATAATATAACAATAAAATAAAATAAAATGATATTTGGCCGGGTCCCTTAGGAAATTACAACCCAATAAAATAATAAAATTACAAAGAGTCAAAGGCACGCAGGCCCGAAAGCTATCCGCTGGTCTTCTTGGGTCTCCTTTCTTCTTTTGGTGTTTTTACAAATCATATTCGTTAAAAGTGATATTTTTACAAATTAATCTAATTAATAATATATATTATTAAAAAAAAACTTTTTTTTTTTTTTTGAAAACATCTTTGGGGTGTCGTGTCGGGTCTGCTTCAAGCGGAAACGTCTCCATCTTCTTCTTTGTACATTACAAGGAAAAAAAAAAATACAACAAAGCCTATACCCCAAAATTAGGATTTACATATTTTGATCTAATCAAAATAAATTGTAAAAAATTTAAAACCTAAGGAACCACATAATTAACGACTAAATATCAACCATACATCCATCATATGATAACTCATCCATTCATTATCAAATACATATAAAAAATAATGCAATACCCACTCATGCATACAAATAATTAATACTATATACTCATATAACCGCTCTGGTACCAATTGTTGGATTTAAAAACGATTTTCACAGCGGAAAATTGGCCCTCCTTGTAAGTTTTTAAAAGAGTTTTGTTAACTGATATACTCACATATCATAATTAAGTATCGTTTATCCTTGTGTGTTTCTCTTATCTAGATTAACCTCTTGTAGCCTATCAGCGGATCCTAGCTTTTTTGTCTTCTAAATTACGATCTTCCAATCCAAGCCTCAAGCACAACTGGATGAACGTGTGGGCGTTGCGTAGAATTTCTTAAAACTCACATTTTAGGCACTTGTAATTTTCTCAACACATGAGATTGCAAGAGTTTGTTCTACAGAGAATAGGAAGACACTCTCCTTTTTCTCTAGTTTATAGAGACTCTGTAGAAAATAATACGTAGTATTCTGTATTTTCTGCTAGGGTTCCTTTATATATATATATATTTATTTATTAAACTATTTAATAAATTAATTAATCATATTAATATATATATATATATATATAACTTTTAAACAAAACGTTACCTTTTTTATTTTGAATAGGAAACGTAAGTTTCCTTCCTTTTTCTTAATAAACGTAATGCTTATATTTATATATAAATTAATTAATCTAATTAATTAATATATATATATCTCAAAATATTTTAGTCAGTTTCTCAATTTTTATTTATCTAATTATCTGATAATTAGATATTTTTAAATTTAAAATTTAAACAAATTAGGAAACTTATCCCTCCATAAATTTAAATTAATTAATTCAAAATTAATTAATTAATAACAATTGTTAATTACATATAGATAAACTATTTACCTAGACAAAGTGTGCAGTAAAGAAATAATATAATATCCAGTACAGTGTTTGTAAGAGGTAGAATTGGGGACCTATGGACCTGTAATTCAAGCTCCAATAAATTATGACAATTAATTAAACTCTTTAATTAATTTGTCTAATTTATTAATTCCAGTAATACTCCACTAAAAATCCGGAATTGCACTCTTGAAATTATAGAATTAATTTACTCAGAAAACAACGAGCAGTCCATCGATTTAATCATTACATGTAGTTCAATCCTCCATAGACAATTCATAATTAGAGCTAAGTCAAATTCCGTTTACCTCTCCAATTACATCTTTATCCTTGTGTACCATTGATTCTCTAATGAATAATTAATTTATAAATCTATTATAAATTGAGTACTCAAACTGTTCAAGTCCTGAATCAATACACAAGGGAATCATCTTTCTAACTTCCTAATGGAAGGAATGGATTCCATATCTGTAAGCTACATTCCCAGCTACTCATCTCATCATGCTCCCAAGATACAAGTATTTCGATCTGTTTAAAAAACAAACCTTTAACAAGTATGTCAAAGAACATAATGTTATAAATAGGAGTCTATGACTACTCAGGATTAAGATTGATTTACATATGATCATCTATTGACATTATTTGAACTCTCAATAGTTAACGGAATTTATGTGAGATTCAAATCATGTCTGGTCCAGTCCTATATAATCGAATTATATAAAGTACCTCTATTGTGATGTCAACACATCAATAGTCCATATAAGACTATTATATTCTCAATGTTAATGGACCGTACTAATAATATTTAATTAAATATCCCAAACTTTAATTAATTATTATGGACTATATTTAGTTTATTATCCATAAATTTAATCCTCATGTATATAACACTTATATACTAAATTTGTGGTCACATAAATAAACTAGGAATTTTCTGATATTTAAAGATATACCAATTATGTACAAATTCAAATAAAAAAATACCATTTTATTAATTCAGCAAATATCCAAAATATACATGCTTTTAGGGCATAAACCCTAACAAGAGGAAGGGAGAGGAGAAGTGGAGGGTTGAAAATCCTCTTGGGCCTATCATTTTAAATCATCCTAGGCCATTTTAAATCATCCCACTAATGAAAGGATTTGTCTTCTCCTTTCTCTTTTTTATGCACAATGACATATATACCTTCTTAAAAAATATTACAAAATGATTCAATAGATAACATGTTAACATAATAAATAAAAACACATCGTCCTTCGTACTTTCAATTCTTCCTACCAAATAACTTAAAAGATATTATTGCTCTCATCTCCTCTCTCTCTCTCCTTCACATTATCTATCTTTTCTAAGTTCTTCATCCTTGTACTCTCGCACTCCCTCGTACCAAGCATGTGCTAAACTTTTTTTTTTTTTTTAATGAGAGCATGGTGCTAAACTGCTAATGCGTAACATTACTATTTACTACACAGCATTGGCCCACTCAGCGTGGAAAAGTGTCTTGTGGGTCCATCGTTTGGAGGCCGTGGACCTTGGGCCGGCCAATGCTGAGACGGCGTTGATTTTCTATCCCCGCGGGCCGTTTGGTCGGAACACGGCGCAAAGTTGTAGGGTAAGACCCTCCGAGTACTTTCCTCCAGTCCACGACGAAAGTGCTTTTGGTCCCACACGGTCTCATCGCACCAAAATGTTGATGATCTTTACGTTTTTTTTTTTTTTCCTTAATTTTTTTCTTCTTTTTTGATAATTATTATTATCACTAAAAAAAATGTTGACTTGTGGGCCTCAATTAACCGCGACAGCCAATTATGGCGTTCTTGCAATTTGGTCAAGATTTCTCTCTCTCTCTCTCTCTCTCTCTCTTTTCCCTTTTAAACCAAGTCAAGAGTTTGAGAACCAAACTAATTCAATCATGTCCAAAAAAAAAAAAAAAAAACACGGTACAAAAGGACTTTTAAGACACATAGACTTGAAAGAGAAGGATAGAAACAAAATATGTGAAGGCAATTACGGTTGAACTAATTAACTTCTTAATTTTAACTCGTTTCCTATGTATTTATTTTTTGTGTTTTTATTTGTTAAAAAAAAAAAGGAAATGAACGGTGTAGATATGCAATATTTTGAGAATTTTAGTTCGTTTTTTTTTTTTTTTTTTAAGTGATACCGAACAAGTCATTAGTAAGTTAGCTTTTGTCAGCTGAAATAAAAGTAAAAGGTAAATACAAGCACGCCAAATCCTTTGGGAAATGGTAGGAAAGAAAGAGAGAGAGAGAGAGAGAGCTCAAATGAAGCCAGGGTTTCATCTGTAAAACAGAGACTATTATAAATTAATCGTATGCCAGTATGAAAATATGCTTTTGATTTTGCTTATCTACCAAATGAATAGTGCGTTACGTGGCTATGAGTTATATACTCCTTCACTCCATAATCACTCAAAATCTCAAGCAAGCTATCATTGATTGCATTCATATTAATTTATTTGATGGTGTTAAGTAATTAATAACACAATATAGAGTAGAATGTAAATATAAACATGAAATGTTCAATTAGTTGTACTTGGTGTGGAACGTAGTTTTTTAGAAACAAAACTATATATGTATGCGGGGAAGTTGAATTTTTATACGACCATATAGATGTTCATACTTCATATCATAAACTGAAAATGAAGTTATGTATTAAAAATGATTGGTACTCTAGGACATTCCTTTTCCGAATTTTATTTTGACTTTTTCACATTACAATATATAATTATGTATATAATATTTACGCTAATGCTGTTTGTCCATTGCGTTGTATCCAATTTGCCTAAGGTCTTTTGTTTTTTTCTTTCATATTTTCATAGTTTCTCATAGAAGATCATGAGATTCCTCTCTCACCTCTGCCTCAAGGGTCAATGGATCATTATCTTTTTCTACACCATGAAATTAGGTTGCTCTTTCTTCAAGCTCATCTTTTTGTCAATAGTCAATGAGAAAATCATAAATATGTCAAAACAGGAGTAATAGCGAGTAATGACCATTAATACTTGATTGTCGATCGATAAATAGTCGACAAAGACAAGCATGAAAGTGTCTCCTATTATATATAATTAGGCATGATTAAGCTGAACTCTCAATCACATTAGTTAATTAATTTGTACATGTATAGCCACAACTAGCTAATTAGGAAAGAAGAACATATATTGACTCATAGCTAGCTATATATAGCGCGATTTAGTCAGTTGATGAGAAATTTTTAGAAAATTAGGAGAACATGCGTAGCGTAAAGGGACTTAATAGCCACGTGGATTATACGTCAATGTCAACCTTTTCTTTTTTATTGTATTTTTTCTGTAAATTAAAGTTCAAGTTTTTGCTTTTCAAGTTTGCTATTTGGAAATTATAACGTTTATTATAAATCTCTCTAACAAGGGTATGTAATGTAAATAATACTTAAGCGAATCGTAGTGTTTGTGATAGAGATGATGTATCTAGATAACTCCTAAAAGTATATGAATTCCTCTCAAAAGTAAATTACCCATTTATATCTTGATCATCATCGTAGTCTTAATTCGAATCCACGACTTTTTACATGAGAGACAAATAGGTTTATAGCTTCCCAAACTCACGTGGTCACGTTAATTTTATTTAAACAATACTTTTTCATGAAGAAATTTAACGATATTACATTTTTATATGTACATATATGTACACACTAGAAACATTTAACAAATTATATATTGTCGAAGAAGCTAAATATTTTTTACTTCTGCCCCACCTATAACATGATCTTTTTCAAGAGGCAATGACCATTTGGTACTTATACTTTCAAGACAATTTGGACTTCTCCTCAAATGTCACCACTTGCAATTAACTTTCAGCATATTCCAATGTAACTAATTTGGAATTATCTCGAGTTTATCCTCTCAAATCTGACAATAATAACATCTATATATATATATGTCATGGTAACATACTAATGTTTCTGATGATTTTTAGCGTAACGTGGTTAGATTTGCATGGTGTGCTTAGATTAGAAGTAATATAAACAATCCTCGTAAAATCAGGATCTTAATTAATCATATTACAATATATTAAGGAAATTTTGCGGCTGGTTAAGGGATAAGCCGACAGAGATTAATTGAACAAGTGGTTCTTCCACGACTTGATTAATTTTTTTGTGAGTTGTGGGAGTTGAACGTGGTTACTCATCTATAAGTGCATGCATAAGTTAGGTAATGGGTCACATTATGCGGGCTGGTGCTCTCTTATCACTCTATCCTTCCTTATATATATATATGCTCGACTTTTGGGTGACGATATAAAATTCTGATCCTAAGTTCTCGACAAGGAAACTTCACCAATTACTCGAAAGAACAATCCTTTTTTTAGTTGTTTATCAAAGAATTCAAGGCATTTAAAGATTTACGAATCATCTTTTAGTGACTCTTTATCTTAGATTTTTTAGCAGTGCATTATTAGTCCGATAGCTACGTTAATTAGTGATTGCTTTCTCCATCAAACTCGGTATATATAGACGCTTATACATATATGTATTTATATGGAATGGTCAATATATATATAGAGAGAGAGAATTCAAATAATAGAGTCAATTTTGATTATTAGATATAGAGAAGTTATACTAATTATTAAGACTAACCAGCAGTACTATATATACATATAGAGCGAAATATGGTAAATTTAATTTTACGAAAATCTCACACGTACATATATATATATATATTTGTTGCAACTTAAGTAGCATTATATATGCTATATTTATACGTGTATCTCTAGCGGGCTAACGGAATTGGAAGAGTCGAAGAGATGTGTATTTTGTATAAGCCGAGGCTTCAGTGATCAGAGTTTAGCCCATGTTAGGGACAAACCTCCAACAGACAATAAAGTTCAGTGAGAAAACGTTAGGTGTAGGTTGCGAGGTAACAACAGTTAACCATATGATTTATCTATAAGGTGTAATTGTATTATCATCAAAGATATTGAGAAACGATATAAGTTGTAAAGCAGTGAAATTTTTAAGAGTGAAATTATCTCATGTGCAAATTATCTCGGGATACAATTTGAATAATATTGGATAAGACATGACCTATTAGCTACTCGATATTCTGATCTAGATATTATTTGGAATATACATTACCCTTTTGGAGTTTGGACTTTTAACCTACTAAAAGGCTCACTCTACTCTACTCGATCTGATGATTGCTCCATAATGTTGCTAGACAAGAAATATCCTCTGAGATAATGAGATGTCTCCCACATATACTAATCATAGTTTATATTTTCTTTTTTCATATCTTGAAACTTTAATGTACACATATATCGGTCAAGAAGTGCTCAAGAACCGCACATATATCATGATGAGGATTTAGGAGAAACATCCATGATTGTTTGCTCATTTTCAAGGGTTGAAATTGCACATTTATTCTTCTAATTAATGTGAGCTAAGAGAAAAGGGAGAGAGAGAGAGGGGGGGGAGGAACAAAAAGTACATTCCCTTTTTATTATAAGCTTTTGAAATTTATTAAAGATAGTGGATTTGAGCATATTTGAAAGAGTGACGAGGGGCATATTCTTGATGAAAAGTTTTATTAAGTACTAGTACTACTGCTACTTCTATGCTTCACTTTTTATGAGAGAAGAAAGATATTCTATATGCCTGCGTAAAGGTATGCCCTATAAATCATGGCAAGTTTAAACCTTTGGAGTTGGACCACTCCACAGTGATTCATTTATGCTCCATATTTTCTGCACACAATTTGCCGATTGGCACATCACGAGTAAATTGTTCGTTTTTTCTTTCTGTCTATTGTTGTCAAGGATTGCATAAATATTGATGACGATCAGTTATAGGAGGTCTTAAAAGGTCATAAATTTTATAGCTTCATAAAAAATCATCCAAAAAAGGAGTGATAACAAAAAGTCATTTTGCCCCAAATTGCTATTTACTCCTACCCAGGTCCAAATCCCCGAAAAAGAACAAGGTGTATCAGGAATTTGGACCTGAGTAATTTCGTCATAATTTTTAACTATTTCTTAAATAGTTGTGACTACCTTCATAAATTTTATGGTAATTACATAAAAGTTACACTGACTTGGGGTTAAGTATTCAAATGCCTTTTTGTTTTCAAAAAAAGTTATTCAAATACCTTTTAAAGATAAATAACTCAAAATAACATTATACCACTCTTAGCTATTAAGCTTTTCCTTTGCATTTCGTTTGAATGGAACAATCAAAAAACAAAAATTAGAGCGAAAAAAAACATGGCTTGTAGAATTAATAAATGGGCCTAATAAGTGGTACTATAATTTTTTAAACTAGCTAGACTTGTGGTCCTAAAAAGAGAAAATGACACGAATAGGACTAACTTGGGCCTAAATGACTTTTTGTGCATTTTTCTAAAATGATATTTTTAGGAGTGTCAAGTGCTTCTTGACCATGAAAAAAAGATTATTTAAGATTTTTCATGGTTAATAAGTTCTTGACCATAGATCAAGACTTCATTGATACTCCTAAAAAATGTCATTTTTAAGAAAAATGCAGAAAAAATTCGATTCGGCCCAAATTACTCCTACCCATGTCCTTTTCTCTCCTAACAATGTCATTTTGGCCCAACAACTCCTAGATCCATACATTTCCCTTGGAGTTAAATGCTTGAAAAATGAACATGATATTTTAGAACTATTATAACGAGTAGTCACTATATCTGTGATCACCGGTCAGTAATAATGGTAACTAACATCGTGACTACTGCAAAACTAATATTGTAACAGTTCTTAAAAAGTCATTATTGAAAAATAATCCTCAAAAAATCATTTTGGCCCAAATTACTCCTAGTTATGTCCAGTGTCCTACATGAGAAATTCGTGCCTAGTATCCATTTTTAAAACTTATTTTCATAAATATATATTTTTAATTTTTCTTTCAAAAATATCCGTTTTTATGGTCCATATTTCATATACAAAATATGAATAGTTCACATTTATAATATAAATTTTATCCACGAGATACACATTTCATGTGTAACATATGAACGGTAAATATTTACCAGTTTATTTTTTTCATTATAAATTTGACTTATATTATACATTTTAAAATGTATATTAATTTTTAGTATAATTTTTATGCATAAAATGTAGACTACGGTATATATTTCATATATTAAATGTATATTATGATCTACGTTTCATATGTAAAATAATTGTGGTTTATATTTCTCTAAAAATGGGTATAAAAACAGGTATTTATGAAATAAAAATAAAAAACAGATATTTATAAAAATATAGTTTTGAAAACGGATATTTATAAACTTTTCTCTTTAGTTGTAATTTTCAAAATGACATGTTATAAACTCCTCACACAATAAAAGGTCCAAAATTCCCTCGGATTGGACTTGTTTGAATAACCCTTGTCAGAGCTTTCAGCTCACTTTTTCTTCTTTTTGTATTTTTTTAAAATTAAAATTCGAAAATCCAAAGAGGAGAAGCGGAAGAGAAACCATTGATCACCTCCACTCCCCTCCATTTCAGACGAAATAACCAGACCTCCTCTCGTCCCTATTTTGGAGAAGAATATTATCAAAAGTTATGAGAGAGAGAAAAATAACCAACAAGATTTCTCTGAAACAACGAAATTTCAAAAAAAAAAAAAAAAAGAAAAAGAAGAAGAGGAAGAATATGAAGAAGGAGAGGGCAATCGGGGTACGCTTTCAGTTTCAGCTTTGGAGTTTCTCTACAAACAAGGCCACCTTCTCTATCTGTGAGTTCACTTTCTCAATTAAAGCGTCATTATTTATTTATTTTATTTGTTTTTTTTAAAAAAAAAATCTGGGTTTGGGTTTATTGTTGCATTTTTTTCATACTAATGTTTTTTTTAGTGTGTATCTTCATTTGAAATACGTGTCTCATCTTATACCCTTTCTGGATCTTTCCTAAACACAAAAGGAATAAAATTTCCATCCACTTCTGAAAATTTTCAGACAAAAATGCTTTTAGTTGTTTGCTTAGGACAAAAATCCGTGCATATTGCGAAAGGGTAAAAATGTTGAGGATTTTTTAGAATGGATAACTACAAAAAAATACCTTGAAGTTTGGGTGTTCTGCAGTTAATAAAACCCTGAAGTTTGGACTCTGCAAAATAATACCCTGAGATTAAGAATTTCTGAAAATTAATACCCTGAACAGATTTTTTGACCAATTTTAGGAACGAAAAAATAATAATATCCTCAATTAAAATTAAATTAATCTATATTATTCATCTTAATTTTGAGAATATTATTGTATTTTATCAATTAAAAATCAACACAGGGTATTAATTTTCAAAAATTAGTAATCTCAGGGTATTATTTTGCGGAATCCAAACTTCAGAATTTAAATTGCAGAACATCTAAACATGAGGATATTTTTTTACAATTATCCTTTTTTAGAAATAAGATTAGTTTTGTTTAATTTGTGCGTTGATTTTGGCGAGGATTGATCAGAATGATGGATGTGAAATCGAAGAGGAGATTTGTTACAGAGAATGGGGATACAGGGAGGACTTGGTCTTTGCAACTTTAATTTTGAAGGGAGATGATGTGGGTCCTCTTGTTAGGTATGCCTTTAAAATGGGGAGACCAGAGTCATTCCTTCACTAACTCAAGAATGTGGTGAAGAAGCAAGAGGTTGAGATTGAGGATCCCTGCAAAACACACTACGAGAAATTTATTCTTGTGGTCGATGAGCTTTAAGGCATTTTGGTTGATGTTGTAGAATTCTGTAATATTGTTGGAGGTTCTCAATGATTTGTTACTGTCTGTCACAAATGGTCTGACTCTTGGTCGCATTAAAATAATCAAAATATCTCATATAAGATGCATGTACATCTAAGAAATGTTGACACAATTTCTTATACTGTAATTTGGTCAATCGTTCTTTAGAAAAAAATTTAAAAAAAAAAATGAATGATGTTTGTTGGAACATGAATTTTGTGACTAATGTGGCAAGTTCTCCATTATTTATTATTGTCTATCACAAATAGTGTGACTTTTAGTCATACTTAGTAATTTAGCCAATAGTTTTTTGGAAACAATCAAGAAAATGAATGATATTTGTTAGAACATGTGAAATTGTATGTGCCTAAATAAATCAAGATGATCGTGCAGCCGATGTTTTGTTATTTATTACCAGTCACAAAAATGTGATTATCCGTAATAAAATTGTGAGTAATATAATAATTTAAAACATATTCATAAAAGATGTTATAAAAATTGTGATCATCAGTCACAAAATTATGACACCGCCTATGATTTAATAAACTCACAATATTCGTAACGATATATTAAAAAAAAATAAATAAATTGTGATTATCAATCACAAAATTACGACTACCAGTAACAAAGCATAAAATGACAGAAGGATAGTTTCGAAGTAAGTATTTTTCTCTCTCTAAAAGTAACTAAAAAATTCATTATTTTAAACTATAAATATCATTTTGGAAAAATAAATCAAAAAAGTCAATTTAGCCTAAATTTAAATTATCCAGGTCAATTTCTCCTTAACAAATTGTGGTTGGATAGTGTCAAATATCATGGACTAGACATTGGGAAGATCCAAATTCACAATCAATTTAGATGAGAACAGGACAAGAGTGGGACTAATTTGGGCCAAAATCACTTTGTTGTGATTGTTTTTTAAATAAAGATTTTTTTAAGAGCGTCAAAAATTCTTTAACTTGTAGTAAAAGGTTTTTTGACCATTATTTATGACATTTGTATAGTAAAAACTTTTGACTATAAGTCAAAAAGTTTTTTACACTCCTAAAATTTCATTTTAAAAGGAGGCTTATAGCAAGATGACCAAATTTTGGTCTCGTTTTAAGTAAACGTCAATTTTTCAAATACTATAGCAAAATAATCAATATATTCCTCGATATTTCAAGTGTAAAATATGATGTACTTAATATAAAAACTAACATACTTAATACATATAACTAAAGCTGATATATAAGTAGAAATATCAAGTGTAAACATATATATAATAGGATATTTAGTTATTAAAAGAGAAAAACAAACATTTATTAAAACGAAGTGTTAAAAAAGGATACTCACCATAAATTTAGCTGGAGTATCTTCTTCACTATCAAAAAGTTATTCAGACCCAAATTACTCCTAGCAATGTCCTTTGAGAAATCAATATCAATAACAATTTGTATATTTATATTTTTACTTATATCAATATCTTTTTATTTTATTATTATTATTTTTTTTACAATGATGGCAGTCTTTATTATGAATTTCCAAATCTGCTCATTCTCATCATACTAATTGACTATCTTTCTTCTCAATTAATTATCTTTTTTAGACTTAGTAATCAGTTGATTATATTCCTTAGACTAAGTAACTAATTGATTATTTTTTAAATTAGTACTCAGTTGATTATCTCCCTTATCAATTGACTATTTTTCTTACTAGTTGATTATCTTTCTTAGACTTAGTTTTTAATTGATTATCTTCGTTAGACTTAATAATCATGTGACTATCTTCTTACCAGTTAATTATCTTCCTCAAATTTAGTAACTAGTTGATTATCTTTATTAAATTAAAATTGATTTTTTTCCCACTTAGACTTAGTAATTAGTTGATTATTTTTATCAAATTGGAACTAGAACAAGAATCTTAGGACTAGAATTGGTTGATTATCTTGCTTAAATTACAGAATGAAACTAGGTTTTTTCTTTCTTACTTTTTTTTTTCCTTCTTAGACTTAGTAACTAATTGATTATCTTTATGAACTAGTTCTTTCTTTTTTTCTTAACTAGTTAATTATCTTCCGGCCAATCGCCAGACAACGTGTTTAATCTTTGCTCCAAGGTATAAGAATGGTTGTGTTTTTTGTTCTCAGCTTTCTCCATGCCTCTCATATCTTTCCTTCTTTTTTGGTTCTTATGGCTTAGTTGTAATTTTTACAAAATTATAGGGGTATTTTGGAGGATAGAAAACTGGTAGATTGGTAAACTTTTTAATTGGCTGCTATATGTGAAAAACTACACTTTGGAAATGCTATAATTATTTTGGAGGATAGAAAATTGGTAGATTGGTAAACTTTCTCTAATTCAGATTTCAGATTCGGAGTCGGGGAAGCTAAACAGTCCTCAAGTCTGTGGGCTTCTTTGTAAGCCTGTACAATGCGCGGTGAAGGAAACCTACCCAGCCCAACAAAAAATTGAAATTTTTATCCTGAAGGCACAACTAAAGGACACTATTATTTATTTATTTATTTATTTTGCTGAAGTATTATGGGAGAAAAATGAAAAAGAGTTGTGTAGAGGAATTAATGGATGAATTTTTGATACATATAGTGGTTCTATTTGGTGGGAATGATTTTAGGAGAAAAAAGATAGACGATGAATTTCAAAATTCTCATTTTCGGCCATTTTTCAATCCCATCAAATGGGTTGATTTTAGGAGAAATTCTCACTCAACTTTCACTCTCCCTCCATTTATTCCTCTTATCAAGTAAGTGAGATGATTTTATCCCTCTCTCATTCTTCACATATCAAACACAACACTTTATAGTTGTTTGGTATGTACTAGGAAAGAAAACTACTCTATTTTAAAATGATTATTTTATGCTCTTTATTAACATTATAAAATTAATGTACAAGGTTATTTTAGTAAATTCATTTTCACACATTAATAAATAACTTTTCCTTCCCTTTTTTCTCTCTATTTTTGGAGAAAAAATATTTGTGTGGTCCCCACCATATTTTTCCCCTCCCATTTTCCCTTTTCTTCATTTTCTCTTCAATCAAACATTCCAATTTTAATTTTCCTTTACTTTTTCCTCAAATGCTCAAACATGTTCCTTCCTCTTCCTTTTCTTTCTTACTAGACATATTAGGCTATGACATTTAGTCGTTGGGAAAAAAATTAGGACAAATGAGAGGTACATTGCCTAAGATAAGACACTTTTCTTTCTATCTCTCTTATAATTTTTTCCTTCCTCCTATTTTCTTTCTTCTCTATCAAACATAATATAGATGTTAGCTTCCATTATTACAAAAATAAAATAAAATAAAAATAACTTATACACCTTGGGAGTCGAACTCCCAACCTAATACACAATCTTCGCTTCACTGAGTGAGCTAATCCAAACTTATTTTTCGTAGGGTATAATAAATAAACCAACCGGGACCCCAAACTATCACACCAAGAAGCACAAGTAAGTTTCTATTCATAATAATTCAAAAGTCCACTTTCGAGAGGAAAACCTTTGGACGGTAACGAATGAGAGCAAGAGCAACAACAAAAGAAGTGTTGCTTTTGGACGGTGAGATTAATTTCCACTTCCCACTCCCGATTATCGTACATCAATATCACATATCACGAATCACATGGGCTTTAATATTCGGCTACTTTATTTGGTCTTTGTCTTCTATACTAAATTTTTGAATGAAAATCACGTTGGTGCACACTCTTTCCATTTGAATGCAAACAAGTTTATTAATCCAATACACATAACTTCAATTATTTTATACTAAGAAGAATAAAATCAGTACTCGGTGTGGTTTCTATTTTCTTCTCTCTCTCTTCCTATGTGGACATATTATAATCCAATTACTGCTTTCGTGATTTCCATCCAGTCGCACTCACCGTCCAATAAGCAACCATGTTTGTTTAAATATATTGTATCTTAAATCCTAATGTACCGACCACGGAGATACATATCATTGTAATTTAGATCTTAAAATAAGTATTTTAGTAAATTTATTTCTAGTTTCTTAAGTGGATTATTCTAGTTGAACTACTACATTTTGTTCCCTTGAGGCTATGTTTGGTAGAGGGAATTTTTGGAGGGATGGAGAAAGGTGAAGAGAGAGCTATAATCCTGTGTTTGGTAAGAGGGAGAGGAGGAAGGAGAAGAAAATTGGAAGAAGAGGTCTCTCTCTCGGCCTACAAAAACTTATCCTCCCAAATTAGAAAGATTGGAAAAACTTTTATGAGGAATATGAATATAATCATTGTTAATGCCAAACCTTGCTATGCAATTGCAAGTATTGTTGTTAGCCTTTTTTTACAGGGCATATATCAATTCTGACCTTTTTTTTTTTGGCATATGATGATATAATTAAATGACAATGGATAAATCATCTATCTTTTAAAAGAAAAAATCATTTATAAAATTAGGACTTTCATTTAATAAAACTTTCGGAATTTCAAAACTATCTCAAGTTTAACCGCCTGTCAAAATCTTTTTCGACCTAGTCTAAACAGTCAAGGTAGACAATCGAACTTTGTAGTTGAGTATGGTCAAATACGGTCAATCCTGAGCTCGATTGAGTGCTGACAAAGTATTTTGGAGTTTATTAGGAAAGAGAATATCTAAGTAATTTTAGACATATGACATATGAATGAGTTTTAGTTTTGACAATATTTATAGTGACTTCATTTTTTTATTGGATAGGATGTAAATATCCATTTATTCAGAACTTGGTATCTTATGTACATTCACACGTGTTCGTTGAAAGAAGAATATTAATGCATGTACAACCTTTTTGGCTCATGACAAAGTACAATGGATAGTCGTAACATAAATGAAGTAAAACGTTTTTATTTTATTTTATTTTAATTTTTTTTTAGGGGAAAAACGTTTTTATTTTAGCCAAAGAGAAACTAAGAAAAAGTTCAACGTTTCCAGCCATTTTTTTTTTAAAAAGCAAAGAAAAATAATAATACAAAGAAAAATGAGTAAAATTCCACCCCCAACTCGTGGTCGTGGGCAACAATGAGTTGTGTTGTATCATTGTACACATTAAGGTCAGCTGTGATGAATGAGACTTTTTGCCCCTTTGAGGGTTGACTATAGCTGACATGGCAAAGACCCATTGGCTTTGCGGATATTGAAGAAAGGTGGTACTAGCCCACGCTTCATGGGAAGAACCGCTAAAAACTCACCAACTGTTCCAAAGATGTGATTTGTGGTATAAATCGAACCTCTAACCGAAACCCCATCCAATTAAACCTGGCTGTTTTTTCCTAAGCTCAAACCGCATATTTTTTGCCAATTCCCAGAATCTACCTCAGGTGTTGTGTCATTCACTCTCTCTCCTCTCAAAGAGTCACATACCAAAATCCTCTCGTTGTGGCTGCAAACTCCTCTCTAAGATTTCCTCTCTTTAAACCCCTTCTCCTCATTCTCAGCCATAATTTCCAAAACCCCACGGACCCTGTTCTCCTCTGGTCTCTCTCTGTCAGACTTTGTTATCTTCTGTACTCGTATTTTTGTTTTCATGCGTTTTAGAGAGAAACCCATTTGTTCCTATTCCAAAAAGATCGCCATGGAACCATAGGTTAAGCTTTTATTATCCCCTCTAGTACGTTTAGATATGAGTAACCCTTCAACCGTTATCCAAGAACCAAGTCCTGTCTATGACTTGGTATCCCAATTGGGTCGCTTTGCCTTTAGTTCGAGGTTTCGAAACTTTGGCTCAGATGGGTACTCTTCCTTTTTGTCTAATTTCATGTACTTTGATGCGTTTGGGAACTCAGTTCCCGGGAAAAAGCCCAAGTTTGGTGTTTCATTGGGTTTGAATAGTAGAAGCGGTTCGAGTATTAGGAAGATTGTTACTCAGTTTAACAGAGCTATTAGGTTCCACTGTGAGAGAATCCCAATTGGGTTCGCTTCGGTTCGGGTTGGTTCTGGAGATAATAGTAATAATAATAATAATGGTCCAGGGAGTAAAAATGGTGGTGGGAGCAATAATAATGGCCTAAGAGAAGAGGGATGCGGTGTTTTGGAGGATGATGGCTTGGCCTTGAATGGGGTCGAAGCTGAAAGCCCAAAAAAAGTTCTTATTTTGATGAGTGATACCGGTGGCGGTCACCGAGCTTCCGCAGAAGCTATAAAGGCAGCTTTCTATGAAGAATTTGGGGATGAATACCAGGTTAGTCATAACTAGTGGGATTTACTTATTGTGATTTCAACACCTATATTATCTTTCATTGCCTAAACAACCTTGGAGAATAATGGAAATTCGAAAATTCAGATTATTGAGGCTTTTAGTTAGAGGTGACAAAGTCAATTGAGAATATGTGTTGATTTGTGTAATGCAGCTAGTTTGGCTTTATTAGGGTTTCATCTCCTCTCTAGGGAACCATAACAATGTTGAGAATTAGTTTTGCAATTCAATTGTTTCCCAATTGGTGCAATACAGAAAAATAAGTCATTGCGTGGGCAGACCACACATTTTTAATATGTTCTTTGTGGTAAGAATTAATAGTACGTGTTACAGGTGTTTGTTACCGATTTGTGGTCGGATCACACTCCTTGGCCGTTTAATCAACTTCCCAGGAGCTATAACTTCTTGGTGAAACACGGGCCATTGTGGAAGATGACATATTATGCATCTGCACCGCGAGTTGTTCATCAGTCTAATTTTGCTGCAACTTCAACATTTATAGCTCGGTAATACTTGCTTCCCTTGCACTAATTGTTGGACTCATTTATCTACCAAGTCTTCCTAACCTTTTTTAGTTTCTTTTGTTTACTCCCTAGACCATATTTTGTTCTTACGCATTATGAATGGTGCCACTAGTTGCTCATCATCTTGCTCGATTGTTGTTGACCTTTAGAAAGAAAAATAAAGATAAAATTGCTCCTTTGTCACGTATCTACATTTTTAGTACTCAATATTAGTGGGAGTAGGAGTAGGAGATAGAATATGAAGGGCAAGAGGTCATGGAAGCTTGTGTTGCCTCTGAAAGTTAGGATATGAGAAGCTTTTATCTTTATATCTGTCCCATAATGTATCTACCCCTTCTAGGATGCTTTAGATAACTTTATGAGAAACAAAAGCAGACAGCGATAGAAGGAAATTTCATTATAGTTCCGTAGGAAAACAAGGATATAATTAAATGCTAACTGCACTTTGGTTTCTAATATTATGTGTTTCTTTGCCAAGTTATAGTTTAAAGTGCTGCTTGTTTTTTGGCCTGAGTTGAAGTACTGCTGAAGACGGCTGTTTTTTCATTATAAGATTGTTGAAGATAGCTGTTATAATACAATAACTTCATCTAGTTCTGTTATGTTTTAGGGAGGTTGCTAAAGGACTGATGAAGTACCAGCCAGATATTATTATCAGTGTACATCCTCTGATGCAACACGTACCACTTCGTATCTTGAGGTCAAAGGGTCTATTGGATAAGATCGTTTTTACCACGGTGGTCACAGATCTAAGCACTTGCCATCCTACATGGTTGGTTTTGCTCAGTGTTTTCAAATATTTCTCCAATCTCAAAATAGTTTTTGATGTTTTGTATCTGGTTTTCAGGTTTCATAAGCTTGTAACAAGATGCTATTGCCCAACAACTGAGGTAGCAAAGAGGGCACTGAAAGCTGGACTACAGCCTTCCCAAATCAAGGTTTATGGCCTCCCTGTGCGGCCCTCATTTGTCAAGCCTGTTAGGCCAAAGGTTGGTTGCCATTCTAACTGACTCACTATTTGACGACCTCTCCTTAGTTATTATCTTACTTTCATTCCATTACCGATGTAGAAGATGAACATTTTGCAGATATGTGCGTGCATGAATGTTGATGTGGAATGTAAAACATTTACATCACTATGTGACCACTACAGTTTCCTTTTCCATCTTTACTGGTTTGCTTTGCATATCCTGATGGTTCCTTTCCTTGTAAATAAGATTAGTTGGACTTTTCAGTATGTCTTACCCCTGTAACTCAAACATTTGGATTTATATTCTCGATCCCATGGAAATCTTAGATTAGCTCCAAGAGATGATTATGGTATACATATTTATATCTATAACTATATAAGAAGCGTGGATGGACATTGGGAACCATGCCGTTCCTCTGCCCGTCCAGCTTGCTTAATACTTTTTTTTTTTTTAATTATTTTCTTTTTTGTTTTTCTATTTTTTTAGCTACTCATGCATGTAATGGCGTTGACACATGTCAACTTCCTCAAATTTTTACAATCATTTGAGATAACCTTTCATTATTTATTTTTAGGAAAAAATAGCAGAACATTTTTTTTGGGAAATAATAAATAGAAAGAATTGCATACTAGATATTACTGGTAGTAATAGCAGGAAACGAGATACCAATGTAAAATAATATTTAGGCATACAATATCCGAAAAAAAGAATATTTATGAATAAAAAATTATTATATAGAAATTGATAAATTAATTTTTTTTTTTTTTTTTCTGTCAGAAAAATTGTTTATTTTATTGTCTTATTAAATCTAGATTCTTCTCTTAAAATAGAAACGATTTTCTTTATAAAACCTTTCACTTTTATGTATTTTGGCTTCTAACCTTTTCACTTTTATGTATTTGGGCTTCTGTTTCATGTTGACTATTTCGATTAATTATTTTGTCTGTTAAAAGTATGCCAACTAGTTTGTTTTATGATACTTGATTTAAATCTCCACTCTTTAAATTAGTTGCTTTAGATGGTTATTTTGGTATCATCAATTGCTAGGGAACTTCTGCTCTTGTTTAGTGGGGAAAAAATTGTTGAATACATTGTGATTATCCAATTTACTTTGTATTTTGAAAAAAAAAAAATTATAATATGTTATTTTTGCGTAGGATAACATAAGATCAATTTAATATTTTTTGGTAATTCATTATTCTAGACAATGGGGATATGTGCCTGTGGCACGTTCACAAAAGTAGTATATATATATATATATATAACTATTTGATTCATTAGATTGCGTGTAATTAGTTTTGCTTGCTTGTTAACAGTAATAAAAGGGGAATTGTATTCTGTTTTCTTTAATAATATCCGGTGATCTTGGGTATGTTAAATCTTCTCGCTGGATTTCACTATTTTTGATAATATTACTACCTACTCGGTGTTCTTGCCTTTCTATTACCTGAAGGTTGAGCTAAGGAGAGAATTGGGTATGGATGAAGATCTTCCTGCTGTGTTGCTGATGGGAGGGGGTGAAGGGATGGGCCCTATTGAGGCTACTGCTCGAGCACTTGGAAAGACATTGTACGATGAGGTCCTTGGGGAGCCAATTGGTCAGGTTCTTGTGATATGTGGTCGCAACAAAAAGCTCGCAAACAAATTGCTTTCAATTGATTGGAAAATTCCTGTCCAGGTATTGTTGTATGTCCACTCAATTACAGCCTTTTAACCCTTTGCCTTTTCAGATTCATATATTCCTGTTTGAATCTGAAGTTTGTATTTGCTGGCATAGACTCCTCATTTGTTGAATTGTTGCTATCATGGACTTGACCGGCATGCCTCCTTTTTTGCTAAGGAGATCGTGTTGACTTTTGCTCTTTATTGTGACAAAATTGATGAGAAACACACGCTGACTTTCCATTTTTTGCATCATTAATATTTAGTTACCCTTGTGGGTCAAATAAAAAGTCTTATAAATGTTGATGAGCTACTGTGCTAAGAATTGGATAGTATTCCATGTTTTCGAGTGCTTGGTGTACTTTACTGACGTGCATTTTACATGCATTATTTAAAAAAAAAAAAAAAAGGTTTAGAAGTTGCTGAAATTTATCATTTTTATAGGTGAAGGGATTTGTTACGAAGATGGAGGAATGCATGGGAGCTTGTGATTGCATTATTACCAAGGTAAGTTACGCTTAGAAACGCTGACAGTCATCATATGTTTAATTGTTTGCTAATCTAGTTACAATTACTTGGATGTAGGCTGGCCCAGGAACTATAGCAGAAGCCATGATACGGGGAGTGCCTATCATTTTGAATGATTACATTGCTGGGCAGGTAAATTAAGTCGATTACCATTTTATTCTTTTTCTTCTTCTCAAGGCTTTAGCGATTGTATGAGAATCTTCATCTTGTTACAGGAAGTTGGAAATGTGCCTTATGTGGTTGAAAATGGATGTGGGAAGTTCTCTAAATCTCCGAAAGAAATAGCAAACATCGTCGCTCAGTGGTTTGGTCCGAAAGCTGATGAGCTTAAGGAAATGTCCCAAAATGCACTAAAGCTGGCAAAGCCTGATGCTGTATTTAAGATTGTTCATGATCTTCACGAGCTTGTTAGACAAAGAAGCTTTGTAACCCAGTATTCATGTACAACTTAACTTTATTTCCAACAATCAATTTTGCAACGAGCCTCTAATGGTCATTGAGCAAAATAGATTTTGGTATTAGGCCCCTTTCTATTTTTTATTTTTATTTTTCTATTTCAAGAGTCATTACAACATCCGTTGAGAATGACAAGTTTTCAATAATTTTTTTTCCGACATGGAAGTATCGTCTATAAGCAGGTACTCTGTAGTTTCTAGTGTCAACTTAATCCAAGAACCAAGCTCACGAGAAACGTGCTTTCTTGGAACGCACGTTAGTCGTTTGGCTGCCCTCTTCGGTTGATTTGCTTCACTAGGGAAAATATGCAAATACAAACGCCCACCACTCTCTAACTTTATATTCCTTCAGTTGAAAAATGAAAAAGGAAATTGATTCCCGGAAGTTGGAAAAATGCCGGCATAGATAATCCTCGGAACATTTTCATCCTGCCATTTTTCGTAAGACAACAAGAAGCATAAGTAATTCATTAATAAATTGTTAACATAATGTAATGACCTCTTTGTTCATTATACTTAAAAAACAAGAAAAACTGCTTGGGAATCAATGTTGTAAGATCTTTTTATTATTATGTTTAATTCGGGGTGGTGTCTGCTGTCTAGCGGGAAACTTAATGAACTGGTTGTAAATCCCTGACAAACATGAAAGTTTCAATACCTGAAGAGCTTCCACAAGCACTCTATTTGGCGTTCTTTTTTTTCTTTTTCTTTTATAGAAAAGGCAAAAACAATACAGGCCGCTTTCGCTATCATTTGCCATGCACAGCTAATATGCTTGGTAGCCTGTAGAGTGTATACAACACGTAGTAGAACAACAAGATAAAATATTTGATATAATACACTAGGGTGCATCAAACAAAACCTAACTCAATACTACAAACCGCATTATTAAACCTAGCTTTTCAAGTTTCAGCTCGTGTCTACATTTCTCATATAACATTATGATCACATTCTTATTTGTGATCATTATTCTAAGGGCCCTCAAAAACTAACAAGCTCCTTATCTCACTTCTTTTCTGCACATAAAGATTTGGCAGCTTGTAACGCAAAATACGTAAGAATGATGTCAGCGCCAGCCCGTCGAAGGCACATCAATGACTCTAACATAACCTTTTCTTCGTCAATCATTTTGAGAACTCCACCAGCTTTGATCATTGCGTATTCGCCTGATACCTATACACAGGATATTGCAACAATTACATGGAAGAAAATGTGTCTTAACTATATCAAAGATAGATAACTTTGAAACACAAACTAATTAACCAAATAGGAAATGTAAAAGGAACTGAGAACATCAGAACACATTCACTAGAAAGAGTGACATTCTTCCTTGGCTGAATAACACTAAAAGATTAATGAAATTCCTATGCAACAGGAGCCAAAATGGTGAATTTCCCAACATAAGTATGTATTTCTTTATATTTATTTATCAGTCTTCTCTTTCTCAAGCCTTCTACATACTGAATATAATAAAAGGCAAAAGTGAAGGCATGCCATCACTAAAAAGAATGGTCAAATCTTTGTTATTCAAATAACAATAGGATTTGAATGACAATGATTTATCGAACAGACTTCATAATTTCTTGCCTTAATAACATCAATTACCTGATAGGCAGCAATTGGTAAAGGAGAATTATCCCGGAGTAGTCTTATGATATCTAAATAAGGCAGACCAGGTTTCACCTATATGGAAAATTAGGTCATGTCAGAAAAAAATGAAGTTTCTTAAATTAGGTATGTCCGATAACTTGAAACAAATAATACCAACCAATAGAATATCAGCTCCTTCAGACTCATCTTCACGGGTCTCAACCAGAGCTTCTCTGTAATTTGCTGGGTTCATCTGATAACTTAGGTTTTAAAAACCAAATCAATAAAACAGTCAGCAGCCGATGCATTAAGTTGTGAAATTTGCAGTGAAATTCGTCTGCCAAAATACGTACGTTTTCTTGTCACCAAAACGTGGATTCGAGTCTAATGCTTCCCGAAATGGACCATAGAATGAACTTGCATACCTGTTATTAACATGGGAAATAACATAATTCTACCATCAGCCAAAACGTATATAAAAGAGTTTTAGCTACACACATGTCTGGTTTGTCAAATGAAAAACAGATGTAGTTGGTCAGTATTCTCCTATTTGTTTGAAGAGACAAACTAACATTCACAGAATGGAATCAGGAAAGAGGGAACAGAAGCATCGAGGCAGAGAAAAGGAGCAAGGACTAGGGTGGAAGGAGAGATTTCAAATCAGCCATAGCAATACAGAAACTGTAATATTTGTTTCGGCATATGAAAAAAAGAGTATCACTGAAATAGTACTTTGCCGTGTAGGACATGATAGAAACATGATGAAAGCCTTCAGCATCAAGAGCAGCTCGAATTGCTCCAACACGACCATCCATCATGTCACTAGGACTGACAACGTCTGCTCCAGCTCGAGCCTATTATTTGAAGTGAAAAAGGGGCAAACCAAAATCTGGTCAGCTCAAAGTAGTTCCAAGCACAGCACATTAGAGCCACAAACAACATAGCAGCAGAAACCGAAACCACAAGGAAAACAAACAATCTGCACCACACCACTGGGAATATTGGCATGAATGCACAGATATTGCTTAAATTATGGTTTAACTACATACTTAAAATGGCTGAGAATAGTTAATCAACATAGGAACAAGGAAATAATGCGCTTCAAAAAATTACCCCAGAGAAACTCAAAAAAGTTATACGAGAAGATTAGATGCATAAATCAATTGTAAGGGAGGTAGTTGAATAGAAGGAATAGAAACCTCAGGGTGATGAACCATATAATTCTAGTGGATCTAAAAGAAGTTGCCCCAATTTTACCTGGGCAACTGCTTGTTTGCATAATTGATGTACTGTCTCATCATTCATTATAACTCCTGCAGCAGATTAAGATTCAGTTCTGCATCAGCAACTAAAAGTCTGGATCAATAAGAAAACAGAAGAACTTGAGACAGCCTCTTTTTTTCACTAAAAAACAGAAATTTGGTTCAAATTTATTCGGTTGAGGAAGCTATTTTATTAGCATGTTTAAAGATAATTCTTCCTGACAGAAATATAGCACCTCTCTTGCAGTTACTGTTCCTGGATCTGATAAATTCCTTTTTTTTTTCTCTTTTTTTTTTTGACGGACAAGCAAATTCATTAATAAGGCAAATCGTTTGCTACAGCATTACAGAGACAACTAGGAATTTCTCCAATCCAGTACATCAAAGTAGTAAAAAGCACAACCAATTTTAGCGAGTACATGGGCAGCTTCATTTCCACTCCTCGGAATGAAACTACAAGAACCACACCCACCATTACCCATTAAAGAGTCTATATCATCTGCAATGAGATCCATCCAAGTCAAACCAGCAGTGTCGAAGTTTACCAGAGTTACAGATTAAAGAGTTTATATCATCTGCAATGATAAATTTCTTTTAATGCTGAAGAAAGTTAAACAGAACATATTTCTTAGCCCAAAAGAACAAAGGAAAAGGGAGCACATTTGACTATTCAGAAACATTGCGTAAAAAGGGACTGCATTAAATGACACAAAAATAAAAGCTAAAAGGTAAACAGTTTTGTTTTGGCAAAGTATGTTGGATATTTATTTGTTTTTACTTTGAATGTATCCTTGAGAAGGAAGAACTAGCTAAATCCTAAATGATTATCTCTCCGCAAGAAAAGTTTTAGATGTTACTCTATTATGGAATATCTATCCTC
>JXTC01000050.1:830928-848895 GCA_002914845.1 Trema orientale
AGCTTTAACTTTGTTGTTGACAACCTTCTATCAGCAATGTGCAAGCATGCACAATAAGTCCTTTTCACTTGCCATTCTCAGCTTTTACAGAACTATTGGGAGCTAGAGGAGTGTTGGACTTTACCTAAATGAGAAGTTATTATTTCTTTGTCTGATTATGAGAACTTGGCTATAAAAGAGAAGTTCCCAACAGTTGAAAAGAAGGCCCCAAAAGCAACAACATGCTTCTCTTTCATCTCTCTCAAATTCCAATTCTCTTCGCGTACAAAAATCTGCCTAAACTTTTCCTAATATTTTCTTCATAACTTACTTCAAAACTTAGAAAAGCTTATCAACACTCTGTTTTAAATGTCCTAACTTCAAAATCCATTTACCTAGTCGTACGCTGTTTCTACTTGACATACCTATAGATCGCTTTTCT
Source organism: Trema orientale (assembly GCA_002914845.1). Classification (NCBI taxonomy): domain Eukaryota; kingdom Viridiplantae; phylum Streptophyta; class Magnoliopsida; order Rosales; family Cannabaceae; genus Trema; species Trema orientale. The sequence goes on from JXTC01000050.1 coordinate 831,350, forward strand.
CCATGACATACCCAGCAGTTTCTTTTTCTCCATAGTTCACCTCTAAAAATCAACTAGTCTATATTTTGTCTAACCTCCTCCCAATTCTATACTTCAAAATCAACCTATGTATACTCTACTTCTCTATCCATCTCCTCTCACAGGAAAATCAACACTATTTCTTTCTAACACAACAACAACAACAAAAAAAAAAAAACCCTCACCCTGCTCTTTTATCAAAATTACCGACCCATCTTCCACATAGTCTCTTTATCCTCAAATCATTACGCATACTCCTTTTACTCCTTCAAGCTCCGTTTCACTATATATTACATGTTCCTTCTAAGAGCCAAGCAATTATTTTTTGTCCTACTACTATAAATTATGGGATTCTTTTTAGCTCACCATATTTTTTCCCACTCCTCTTCACCATCATGCTTCTCTTTGAAATATTCTCCTTTGAAATATTGATTTCTTTTGAAATATTCGTTTTTTTGCTATAGACTTGTCCTTTCTATAGATCTACGTGGTTAGGAACATGGGATATCAAATTCCCAAGGCCTGATTGAGTACAATTTGGGGGAAAAATCAGGGGGAAATTAGACAGTATACGGTAATTTTAAAAAAAATTTGAAAAATACGGTGGTTTAAGTTTTTTTAAGGTGCGGTATGATTTTTATTAGATAAATATCATTTTTAAAAAACTATTTAGAAAAATACTATTTTTTAAAATAGTAACTAGTTTCTAGTAATCAGTTTTCAGAAACTGGTAACTAGTAACCAATAATATTTATAACTGGTATATAACTAGTAACCAGTAACTAGTAATCAGTTTTCAGAAACTGGTAACTATAACTATTTTTAAAAATGATATTTTTTTAAATATTTTTTAAAAAATGATATTTTTCTAATAAAAACCGTATGAAAATTTGAAAAAAACCTGAGTTCCGTATTTTTGTACTTCTTTTAGTTTTTTATACGTAAAAGTGATAGAAACCCAAAAATCAGTTGTCCGACCCATTAAAATTAGCAAAGCACACATAGTGCCAACACCTGCTATCTTATCAAAAAAACTTCCCCCAACAAGTATTTTTTAATCAAAAAAAGAAAAGAAAAGATAGTATTCCTCTAAAGTCTAAACCTAAGGTATGAGATTGCAGGACCGGCATTCCATATTCATTTTTTTTATAAAGTTCCTCATAGAATATATTTTTTCGAAAACACAAAATCATTTTATCCCTATACGTCAATTTAGAGACTAACAATACGTTAAAATTTGTATCCCCTCTTTTATTGTTCTCATACTTTTTTTCTAAAACCACCATTACTCAAAATTGGTTATTTAAAACAATCGAGTTTTATGAACCTAAAATGATCAAAGGAAAAAAAAAAAACATAATAATAAAAGGATAATACTAGAGATTCTACCCATTAACCACTTTTTTAATTTAATATCATCTAACATAGCAGATGAATTGTCAATATTCAGTTGGTGAATTACGAATAAGTTGAATAATATTCACAATTGTATAGTGACAAATCATTTGTTATGTTAGGTAGTATTAAAAAGATAAGATATGAGGTGAGATATAGTTAACTTTATTCATAAGAAAATAACTTTTTAATATAAAAATCCCTTGAATTCAGAATAATTTAGTAAAATTAAACCTGAACTCAATTTTTTAAAGCAAAACTCCTTGAAGTCCCCTAATGTTAGTTCGATTAGAAAAGAAATGTGGTTTTATTATTTTTTTTTACGGGCAAGTCCTCATTCTTTTATTTATGGCTTTTAGGTCTTCATTCATATATTTTTTATCTCATGTTAATCATTTTCCTTCAAAACGGAGGTAAGAAATTGAAAAATTTTATATGGTTCCAATAAGGATCTACTTTGGTCTATGTATTCATATATATAGAAGAGAGAGATATAAATATGTTACCAAATTTATAGGACATATCTTACCAATTTTATGTTTTAGTGTTCTAATTTTATGGGATATATATTGCCAAAATTTATATGGTTCCAATATGGATCTAATTTAGTACAGGTATTCATATACCTCTCTTTTAGATTTATGAATACTTTGACCAATATAGATTTATATTCAAACCATATAAAATTTTCCAATATCTTACATTTGTCTTGAACAAAAATGATAACCCAACTTTATTTTTTAAATAATAATAATAATTTCCCTCTGTTTTCAATTTCATCACTGCTAAGATGAGCACTTTTTGGGTAAATGCTAATTAATGATAGTTCTAGACAGAAAAGATTATAATGTGAAATAAAAATCTATGAATGAGGAACTAAAAGTTATAAATAAAAGAATGAGGACTTAACCATAAAAAAAATTAATAGAAATACTTTTCTTTTCTAGCAGAACTAATATTAGGAGACTTTATGGGGTTTTGTTCCAAAAAATTGAGTTCATGGTTAATTTTACTAAACTTTATGAATTAATGGGATTTTTTTTATTAAAAAGCCTAACAAAATAGGTAGTTGCACCTCTTTTCTTTTCTTTTTTCCCTTCCCTCCATCATCTTTTAATGATTAATTTATAAATGATTTCTCTTATACAAATGCTCTTATAGGAAATGACATGATCGCACTCATATGTCTTTAAATAATATAATTGTATTGAATTTATTAGCTTAGCCCCTCAAATATAACTAATTAATCAGTGATTGTTTAAATCAATATTTTTGTGAATTTGAAGATTTTGAGAGAGTATGTTCTTCGACCTTTCAAAGATTTTGTTCATGTTTTACTTTAGGTTTTAGAAGCAATATACTAACTCAAAAACCCTAACCAATTACTTATAAGCTCACTTATAACTCAAAACCCTAACAAATTACTCATAAACTATTAACTTCTTTATTATTGTTATTATTATTGGACATTTCTACTTCCAAAAAAGAAAAAAAAAACTAGTTCATCTTTTAAATCAATGGTAGGAAAGTATTAGGATAATTAGGTTGGAAAAGAAATTTCATTTATAAATTCATATAAGGTAGAAAAATAATTTCTCATTTATTGTTATTAATGATCGAATTTGGAATTAAAGAACATATAAAAGGTGAACGGAAAAAAGAAATTTTCAATATTTTCTAATTCGATGAGGGATCATCTTAGTAGAAGGGTGAGATAGAAAAAAGAGGGGTGGCAATAGAGTCACCTAATTAAACTTACTCTTTTCATATTTCTAGAGAATATAATAATTAGTATTTTGTTTCCACGATCTTCTCATGAAATTCATCTCCTTCAATTTTCTTTCTCTGTGTCTCATTGTTGAACTTCTTTTTGTTGAAACAAATCATGAATTCATGTGATTAAAATATATTAAGAGCTTTTGGTATGACTAGCTCCTATATTTTTTGTGATTGACAAAATGGTCCCTGAGTTATTATTTTTGGTAATTAAGTTCCTAAGTTTTAAATATTTTGGCAATTAACCCTTTTTCGTGAGTAATTATTAAAATATTAGATGGAATTAAGCATTTTCAAGTCACATGCAAGGTTTTTAAATGTCAAAATCAATATTTTATTGATATTAATTGGAATTGGAAGGAAAATAGCTAAAAATTAACAACATAATATAAAAAATTAAAAAAATAGAAATGCTCAAAAATTTAAAATTTCTCTTAAAATTTCTTTCTATTTCCCTTCCAAGCTAATTAATGTTTGTGAAATACTAATTTATTTCACTTAAACATGTTCAATTTCATGAAAATTTTAATATCAACAAACAAAAAGGACTTAATTGCCAAAGTTTTTAAAACCTAAGGACTTAATTGCCAAAAAAATTAACTTAGGAATCATTTTGCCAATGTGCGAATAACATAGGGACCAAACATGCCAAAAACCCATATATTAAATATGCTAAAGAAGACTTCAATTGAGATATATGCTTCTTAATAGAAGTACTACTATATAATATATGCCTTGAGTACATTAAAAGACAAGCATGTCCCTAATGATTTCGATAATGTTCGTTGCATTTTGATGATTTTCTTAAAACGTCAGGGTATTTTAGTCCAACAAGCATATTTTCAGATACGTATGTTTAATATTTGGGTTATTATGAGGCATATTTAATGAAATTAGTCTCATTTCGTAGGACCCAAAAATGAAATAAAATTGGGGAACATAACAAAGAAGAATTGTGCTACAGTACGTTTGTGAAGTGGAAAGAAGAAATGAAAACGAAGAACATTGTCCTTCAAAAAAAAAAAGAAAAGAAAAGAAAAAGAGAACGAAGAACATTGAGAACGTGGAAGAAGAAAAGAAAACAAAGAGGTATAATGATTTTAATATTTTTAGTAACAGATGTGAATAGAGAAATCTTTTTATTAACTTTTTGTAAATAATTTATTTAAATATGGTTAATTACACGCCAATAAAGTTTTTGAAATCAAACACATTGAAATTCTTAATAACTTCTATTCCAATTTATTAGGACATTTTAAATAAACAACTTATATATATCATTTTTTTTTTCATTCCCTTTCATTTGCTTTTTTTCTAATATATCCCCGTTTTCAATTACGGTTTAATAAATGCGTCATAATTAGTGAATATGACGGAATCAACATATAAATCCGCTTGGTTTAATAGAACATAAATAGAGCACTCTACTGATCAGACACACATAAAGCAGAAATAATTAAAAATACTAATTATTATGTTGGTCTCCAACATCGTTGGTCTTATTGTGCTTCGATGGTAGGTTTAATTTACAATCAAACTTTGTACAGTAGCTAGTATATATTGCCGTTTCATTTCCACGTCTATTTTCCCTTTCTAGTCTAAAAAGCTAAGCACCCATTTAACTTTCCCGCATAAACTCTTGACTAAAATATGTCACCAGATGCAATTAAGGCCCATTGATATATATTCCACTGAAGAGTGTAATGAATTGAATCATTATGTGTGTAGTCACGAGGCTTGATATTAATGTCAATTATTAAACATCACATAAAGATAAAACAGACACTTCAAGTATATGTATAATCATATATATAGTGCCGCTTGCTTATAGGCTTTTAGCAATATCAGTCTATTTATTGTATTTATTTATTCATTTTGAATCTCAGTTTCAGATTAGTAGTCTAATTAATATACTTTAGTTCTCTTTATGGGCCACAAAATCCAAATCCCAGAAACAAACTGTCCTGCAACTTGCAATGGACAATGACCGCTGCTCTTCGAAGTTTCAAACTATGACTGCGGCCACAATCAGAAGTGTAGTCCGTGAGATTAGAAAATTATAGTCCTTTCAAAAATAAAAGATATGATCTATAGGCCCCTAAATTCTAACCCATACTAAAAGTAAATTAGTTTAGTTCACGTCAACTTTGCATGATTTTATCTTTAATTAAGTGTTTTACGTTAATTAATATATATATTTTTTCCTTCTTGCTGATTGAGTTCAGATTTTAGAAACAAAGTCGTCACAAAACCATGTAGCTAGCTCAGGCTACCTAGGGCTACAATGCCACACAAGTAGGGGTCACATCACAGGGTCACTTAATAGTTACGTACACAAGTGCATGTGGGTTTTTTCTAATTTTACTTAGAGAAAGGAAATGCATATAGACTTATGCGTTGACAAATTTATAAACTTTTTTAGTATTAATCCTCAGCTTATATTCCAAAATACTAGATAATAAAGACGTTTTAGGGGCATTGCCCACTGCCAATGGTAGGCTTACCTTTGTTGAATCCAGATAGTTATATATCATGTATTGTAGTCACACACACACAGAGGCAAGTTGGCAATCTCATCCTTCCTTTCCCTATTTTCAGTTTTTAAGGTCAAGGAGGTCTAACCACGTTTATATATAAATCACACAAAAAAAGAACAAAAGAAAATTAGTGGCAGTGTTTATCAATGCCGAAGCCTTCCTCAAGCCCTGGCCTTGTTCAAACTGATGGTTAACAATACTCGAGAAATTAGGCTGAGAGGCACTTTTGGCGGTTGGGTTTTTTATTTTAGCAGAAAAAACTGGTATAAGACTAATATGTTTCCTTAAAATTGAGATTTATGAAAATACTCTAATTAACTTGACAAGAAAATAACATGACCTTAGTGATCTTTCCGTTCGAAAAAATTATAATATTAATGTAGTCGTAAAAAGTTTTCACTAATTTCGGTTACTAAACTAATGTTAACAAAAAAAAAATAATTAATTTGCACATATAAAGTATATACATTTTACGGATTTTCTCATTAATCCAATAGTCGTGGCCACATATTCACAGTAGATCAAGTGGTCCAGGCCAAAATTATGAAGAAGGGATTGCTTGTCTAGTTTATGGCTTGTGACAATTTTTGAAGAAATGATTCTGATGAGTGATGAGAACAATAATCACCGCAAATACTAATTATAATAATTTAATATTAAAACTAAACATTGAATATGTATCGCGGGAAGGCAACANTGGTGCTAAGGATTTTTAAAAAAACTATAACTTTGTTCCATGGAATTAAGAGGCTGATTTTCTATGTGCATAGTAAATTTTCCTTATATTTCAACACAATACTACTCAAATTTTAGGATCACAATGATACCTATGTATTTTTATTTTTCTCGTCGTGATTATATTTTCTTTTAAGTTTGTTCCATTGCACGTAAGTTCCGCAATAACAACGATTATAATATAGTGTACTGCTGATCTTCTACTTGGTCTAATTTTATAAGTAAAACATCAATTAATTATTTTATTAAAAAATGTCAACTCCAACTATGTACAAGAATCATTTACTTTAAAACTAGATATAAGGACGGTGAGAATAGAGAAAACTATGTCAAGTGACCAATTTCTTTTAAAAGATATAAATAAATGGTTGTGCTAACTACATCAATATTATCATTAATTTCAAAAGTTCGACCTTCAAATTGAAGATTCTCTTTTCTCTTGATCTTTTGGAGAAATTTAACTTATCCAAGATCTCATGAACAAAACTAAAAGATAACTTTAAATTCAAATCCTTTTATTGACTGGAAAAAGAAGTAAGAAAAATGAGGGAGCAGAGTGGACCCTAGAATAGATAAAGCAGAATGAATTGGTTGATCATACTATAGCTAGGAAATTATTAATTATCATACAAAATTGAGTGAGAAACCTTTTTTAGGAGGCCCAGCTAGAGATTTACCAAAATCTTACAAGAATATTTTCCGGAGGACCTTATTAAGGAAATGGTCAATTAATTAGATCCTGATTTGTAGTGAGAAATGAAAGGGTCCACATTGCTTCCCCTTAGTCAAAGTAACTGAATAGATACAGTGACTACTTTACAAGCATGTGGATGGCACGATCCGATGTGTAAGAGAAAAACAAGGCAAACAAACACGCTTTGCTTTTATATACAACAAAAAGAAGGATTGCATAAAAGCTTAACAGATTTGTGATGATTTTCATCCGAGCATATATTGTTTGTGTGCACGTCGGTTCCATACTATAATATCTTATAGAATAATGTGTACATAAAGGAAGGAAAAAATTCTTAATCTTTCGTCAGATTTACCATTGTTTTATATTGTGGTGATTTTGATAGTATTTAAGTTAATATATATTAACTAGTAATTTTTACGGTTGATTTTTTCTTTATCTTTGATTAGGGTTGAAATTCTCTTATTTGTTCGATGAGTTGTTTTGTTTGTTTTTGATGTTCAATTGTGCTACTTAGTAAATCTCATGAATGCAATGACTGTCATGTTTCGTGAATAATATATTTATAGAACCAAAAGTTATGTATCTGTTTTTTTTTTTTTAAAAAAAGGAAACAACTTCAGTAATACTCACATAAAGATTATAATAGCAAATCGAGTTACATATAACCTCTTACACTGAGAATCAACAAATCGATTTATAAACTTAAAGATAGAAAAACTTTCAGAAATCTCAGAGTATAGGTAGTCCCCTTGGAGAAAGACTCCGTGAAGGATGTAATAGAGCTCTTTATTGGCTCGTTCTGACTCTTCATTATCTGAATTGGCCTTCTGATTAATTCACTAAAGGAGATTCTGCTAACTCCAATCTACCATGGTAATAACCTCTCTAAATCTGAATAAAAAATAATATAAATCTGGAGGACAACAAAACCACTAACAAAAAAATACTAAAAATAACTCAAAACACCATAGATCTAAATCTGGGTATATTAAGACCATTATATATCTAGATCTATGTGGATAACTATCTTCCCAAAGAGAATGATTATTTGAAACTAAACATAAAAAGAAAATTGAGAAAAACTCATACTGGAGAGAGGAAAAATCCCCCTTCTCGGTGGGGGAGGTACATGCTAGGAGAAGAAGCAAGAGAAAACTGCGGAGGAAGTCTTCAGGAGAGAAGGCTCGCTACAGAGGAAAATGGGAGAGGGAGCAGATGAGAGTGTAAGAGCTCCTCTCTCTACTAAAAGTTATGTATCCCTTTCTTTTAAAATATCTCGTTCATAAACATTTTTATTTCCGTGAAACTATTAGGTCTATCAGAATTGATGAGTCATTAGCTTAGTGATTTTTTTTTAAGAGTAATTAAAGTGTTGTTAACTGTTTTGATGTTTCTTGTTTTATTTATTTATTTTTTCTTTTATTTTTGGATGAGTTTTGTTGTTTGTTTTTGTGTCTCTTTTTCTAATTAGAAATCTCACTAGAAAAAAAATGGTAGCAACGGTTACCTAATTTAGAAGTCCATATTAGATAATCTAAAATTACATAGTGTCATGGCTTAAAAGAATTTACATATTATAATTAGTCTTCTATTTCCACTTATTATACTTAAAATATAAATAAATAAATAAATCAACCCCCAAAATTGTGACGTTTTAATTCCTTTTCTATATAACCAAAAAGAAGTGTGGGTTGTCATAAAAAAAAAAAAAAAGGATGGGGAAAAGTATTGGAGGATGTGAGGGCGGAGAAAAAGAAAAAGAAAAAGAACAGAAAAGAAAAGAAAAGAAGAGAAAAAACAAAAAAGAGAGAAAAAAGGAACAAAAGGGAAAAAAAAAATGAAGAAGAAAAACAGAGAGAAAAGAACAAATAGAATCATTATAGATGATAGCGACGCGATCCAGCGGTTCATGTGCACCCATGTCCGATCCAATGGTATCTACAGTCAGGCATATGATAAGGGCTAAACATGCAGAAACTAACACGTGGCAGACAGCATCTGGGACCCACATCACAAGCGTGACAAAAAAATTTTTGAGGAGTCTCTTTTTTGAAAAAGAAGAAAATTTTCTACTTTGGACACCCTAGATGGGAACAGATTCGTAATATTGGAAGATTTTACAGCAGAAGGGAAACGAAGGGCCCACAAAAGATTGCAGATTTTTACCGTGAATCAAAATATTTGTTTTTCTTTTTTGCTATGTGGGTCCTTCAACCCAAAACCCACTCTTTTAGATTTATTTCATTCATGTCCTTCTCAAGATTTTATTATATTGTATCTCATTCTAATGCTGTGGTACTAACTTTTCCTTTTCAGTACTCCAAAATTCTAATAATGATGTTGGCCTTCTGTTACACTGTTTGCTCAATTTTTGGTCTATTCTCTGCCTTTCAATCTTCTCGTATTTACATTGCAAGTTTGCAACGACTTGGAATTTTCTCAAACTTTTCTTTTAGTAAAAAGAATACAATTTTTTTTTTTTTCAAAACCGACGTTCAAGATGGGGAATCTCACCTTAATTTAATTTTCTTTAAAGTATTTTGGCGAAGTAACAAAAAATAAAGATAACATTCTACAATTTAAGAAACTTCTTGTTTCATTATGTATAGAAGTCATGCTAATTAAAAGAACACATATTTATATGTGTGTGTGACACACCCATCATATATATAGGTGGTGGGTACTACACGTTAGTTGGAGCGGAAATTTCAAACCAAATTTCAATATGCATATATAGGTGTCAGGCCATATAGCATAAATGAAATATTCCACCTTAGAAAGAAAGTTGGGAAAAGAAAAGAAGAGACTGAAAGATATTGGCTCAAAGAAAGGTCCTGACATCTAATATATCCTAATATCCAAAAACAAAATAATAAATTAAAAAAAAAGGAAAGAAAAAGATCGAGCAGTTTAATTAGTTAAACACTTTTGTCAAAGTCTTTAATCCAATCCAATTCAACATGACCCTCCTTCCTCCAAAATCAACTCCTTTTCTTTCATCATTATCATGACTAAGTGGGAAAAGATATACTCTCCGGATTTTCCTTGGCAATCAAACAAAATCCAAACAAATTAGAAAAAAGAAAGAGAGAGAGAGAGAGAGAGAGGGAGAAAGAGAGAGAGAGAGAGGGACACAACACAAGTGGTTGTACCAACGCGGAGGAGAGAATCTAGTGAGAGATCACAACAAGAAAAACACACACAACAACACAACAACAATAAACATATCCTAGCTAGATCTCTTTCTTTTTCTATTTTTCTTTTTATTTTTATTAGTGTTACTATTAATCATATTGTATTATTTTTATTTGCTTCTCACCCACCACCTACCCGATAAAACCTACGGGAACAGACACCACTACTCCATCTCTCTCATTCTCCCCTAAGCACGCCTCTCTCTCTCTCTCTCTCTCTCTCAAATATTAAAAGTGCAGCTACATTGATACAAAAGAATATGCAAAACAAGAGATAACTGAGAGATGACTTGGGTTTAAACTGAAATTCTGTCTAAAGGGGTTTCTTATTTCAGTACTAGCTATACATACATATATATATATATAGTACTACTCTACTTTTTTAATTTTCATGTCTTCTTCAGCAACGAATTACAGAATTATAAGATGGAGTTGATGATGAAATCTTCAGAAAAAAATATAAATAACATTATGCCTAAGGATTCCCGTCAACAAAATCATCAACTGCAAGAACAACAACATTTTCATGTCTTGGCTGTGGATGATAGTGACATAGACAGAAAACTCTTGGAGAAGCTCCTTAAAGTTTCTTCATACAAAGGTAGACATATAATCACAACTTGCTTTTATTTATTCAATATTGCACATGATTTGCTTAATTCTATTTGAAAAGTCCTTTAGCTAGCTCATTTGGTTTTTCCATATAATTTAATGCTGCGTGCATATATATGCTACTTAATTTGTTTCAAGTAGTAAATGTTTGTCATGGCCTTAGCTAATATAGTAGCACAGTATATATAACTCAAAATTTTCTTTTTCTTTCTTAATTTCATTTGATGAATTGATCTGATTTTGTTTTCTGGATTAGCTTGAGAGCATATAATATATATATATACACACACATATAAACTATAATTTGATTTCCTCTATATATACAGATGTCAGAATAATTTTAGAGCTTATATTAATTTTGATTTAATTTGACCTGGCCGGCAGTGACATGTGTGGACTCCGGGGACGAAGCTCTGAAGTATCTGGGCTTGGTTGATCATGATGACTTGGACAAAAGTTCTAGTGCCTCCTCTTCATCATCCTCTTCTGATCCAAACTCACCTGTACAAGAGGTGAGATTGTAATTTTCTTCCCTCTCTTAATTGATCACCCTAATTTTATACTCCCAGTTTCTGGTAATTTATGGTAATTTATTATTAACTATCTTATTTTCTCATCCCCGAGGAAATTAAGAGAAACTTTGATCTCATTTTATAACTAGCTGTTTTTCCTAAAAAGTTAGCAGCTAAGTTGTGTAAAGAAAATCCCTTTCGAAATAATTGATTTATCAATCGATCTAAACATCACGTATATTGAACATTGGGGGGAAAAAAAAGGAAAAAAAAGAAACTGCACGAAGCCTTTAGGTATATATGTGCGTGTGTTTTGTGTGTAATAGAACTTGTATGCCATCTATACTGCTAAGTCGATGTATTATTTCCACTTCTTTCAATTCACAATTAATCTTTTTTTTTTAAAAAAAAAAAAAATTCTAACTTAACTATGTTACATGGCTAGCTGTAGTACACATATTTTGTATCTTAATTGTATTCCGTTTACGTAATGGAATGTAAAGTAATGAAAATATACACAACATACGAGTGGTACACTTCAAGGTGGCAAGGGAGCCAAATTTTCTTGTTATTTGAAAATGATGACTAGCTAAGCGCATGTAAATATGTTGACTGTTGAACATGATTTTCATTTTTTATTTCTGAAAACATGTTGTACATGAAGTTTTGGCATACATATATTGAACAATTATATAGTGGTATGTGTATGCATATATATGTCACATCTAGTGATATAGTGATCGCCTATAAAAGCAAATATAATGTATATCTATTCAAATAATTTTCGTATACAATTATGCGTACATGTGTATGCATTGATATGATGGAAGACTAATTATACGATTCAAGAAGTTAGGACAAGTGAAAAAGACATATATATTTATACCTGGTCATATCAGTAAACTGATCTACGCACGTGGACCCTGTAAGGTCACTACAAATGACCTAATTAAGCATTTGAAGTATTAATGGTGAAGCTGGCCAGAAGGGAAAGGCCTAAGCCTATATATAGTGCTCAATGTGGTTTCTTCGTTAGTTTGATTTGTTCATCATAACTATCCCCATGGACATTTTGGTCTACGTACCGTACGTGTATAACTTTCAATCACCAAAAAAAAGAAAAGGAGAATTTTAATTTAATATATCCCAGCTCCCACGCTCCAACCCTTGTTCCCTACTCTTCCCTTTTCATGTTTAGTTTGATTTTCGAGCGTCAAAAAGTTGACATTAGGGCTCTTGAAACTTTTAAATGTTATTAATTTAGAAGTACTGAATATGAATATAAGGAAATCAATGACTTGAATATATCATCTCGATGCAATCAAATGCAGGGATCAAAAGTCAACTTGATCATGACGGACTATTGTATGCCCGGGATGAACGGCTATGATTTACTTAAACGAGTTAAGGTACCATGATTTCTTCTCTATATTTTAATTATAAGCGAATTGTTTATCAAATTCAAAGCCAAAAAGGAAATCTTTCCAGGAAAGAGGAAATAAAAAAATCATGATTTGTAGATTTTCATGCTTCCCGGGAAGGCTTTCCCTTGTTTCTCTAGTTACGCAAGACAAAATTGCCCTAATTTTATAAATAATGTTATGAGGAGGAGCCTATGATCTTTAATAGAATCATGACTATACACTAACATAAATAAGAATCTACCATAAGTTGTAGGTCTCGCACTTCTATTGTATTCGTGTAAGTATAAGTAATAAGTATTGTAATATCTTTTAATATTAACATATTTTATACAAAAGAAGTACATCTATTAATTTACTAATAAAATGAGTGGAAACTTGAAACTTTTTTTTTTCATGTTAATTCTTTTTCTCATTGGATTCTTGCCTTTATATCCTAACAGGGATCTTCTTGGAAAGACGTGCCGGTTATAATAATGTCATCAGAGAATGTACCTTCTAGAATCAACGAGTAATTAGTCTTTAATTTCCCTCCTCTTCTATTATATATATGTACTATCGTAATAATTTTCTTTATATATATTTGCATATATCTATATATATATATTTATAAAAGATAGAGAGAGAAAACGTACATAACATCTCATATGTATAAGCTAGAAAGTGATTATTTAGTAATTTGATTAAATCTTTATGCGACAGGTGCTTAGAAGGAGGGGCCGAAGAGTTTCTCTTAAAACCTCTTCAGTTATCAGATTTAAAGAACCTTGAGCATTACCTTCTCAAACCCCTTGACCATTCTTGTCAAAGCAATATCACTATTGATCAGAACGATTTCGCAGCAAATGACGTCGTTGGTAACAACGTGGACGACACCAAAAGCAATAATAGTAGTTTTGACAGTACTTGTAAAAGCAACGGCAACAACAATAACACCAATAGTAATATTACGATGAGCAAGAGGAAGGCAGTTTCTCCGGGACCTTCTGAGAGAAGACCGAAAGTCAAAGGATTAGCTGTCGTATGAAAAATGTCGAGACTAGTACACTTTAAAGTTACATGCATAATATGGTCACGTGTCTATCTGAAATCTCAGTCCTTATATATATGTATAATCCGAGTGACTTATAGATGTCACTTTGGAGAGTATATATATACATATATATATTTATATTATATGGTAATAGTTGAATTTTATGCAAAGCTTTTGTGGCCAAATTTTTTTGTACTCGTACTCGATGCATCGTAGATAATTTGGCTGCTCGTTTTTGTTAATTTGCATGTGGTTCATACGGGAAAGAAATGGTTTTGCTAAATAAATAATAAAAATGCAAGTTTAATACGATGTGGTAGAGATTTAGAATTAGTTAATTGTACTTTCTTCTGGGTTAACACTTAAATGTAATTAGACTACTGCTAAAGATATCTTTTTTTAAGAATTAGTTAATTGTACTTTCTTTTGGGTTAACACTTAAATGTATAAGACTACTGATAAAGATCTTTTTTAACCTGTCAAAAAAACTGTTACGTAAAATCACGTAGATATATGTGTTGCATCTGTTAGTAAATTTTTTTTGTTTGTAAAAACTTAATAATGGTGATACCAAACATTTCTCGATAGATAAATTATATTTTCATTAAACCTTAGCAAGCACGTGAGCGTGACTGCACGTCTAACGTCTTGCTCTTGATAAAAATGATAAGAATTCTCCTCTTTCATGCAACCTCGGCGAGTACTACTACGGTCATGTGAATTGTGATGTGGATGGACCCTGCATGCATGGCACATTTCAAGTTGCGAAGTGGTATCCGAACATTGTTATTGATGAGAATACTGCTAGAAGACAATGCTCGTGAATGCCCCCATTAGGCATTAGGTGAGACTAATCACGGTACGAAATCATAGGGTGGTCATAGTAATTTGACAATCGGTGTTCCAAGTAACGTAAAAATGGGCTGGACCAGATTGGAATTCAAGAACTAAGGCCCAGCCAGGCCCCACGGCCCGCTTGGCCGAAGGCCAGACCCAGCCCTAAACCAATATTTAAAATAAAATAAAAAATTTAAAAAAAATTTTTTTTTCAAAAATACCAGGCGAACTCATACGTATGGCCCAGTCCGGCCCGACTTAGGGCCGGGCTATTTTCACAGCTCTTCCGTGTAAATGACTTGAAATTTTTCTGAGGTTAGTATGCGCAATGGTTTCTTCTCCTTCGAAGAATTTTTGCCATAGGTATGTGCGAAAATAAAATCGGTTAATACTTATAGTATTATTGGTGTTTAGCAAAATATCGTTACTAAGTATTGTCTTATAATCTAGTATAAGAGTATATATAGGGAAGTCTATAGTGTACTTAATTATCACAACGTAACACCTACCATCATTTGCATTCTCTGCGATTTAGGTTGTGAAAATGAAATAGCTCCATGAGGGGTTGACTTAGCCGTTGGCGGACGGTGGTCTAAGATGTACAGGTAGCCAAATAGCATGCATTATTATATAAGAGGAAAAATACAAACGTAGAGGTTAAAAAACATGATTCATTAGCTCTTTATATTTTCTCGATAAGCCATGATTCATGAGCTCTCTTTCTTTACCTTCCTTTCTTTTCCCCATCACAAGGCAGGCATGATTCATTTGCTATCATTTATTATAAATCGTATGCTAGCACGGTCAAAAGGAAGCTGCTGCAGTTGCAGAAAATTGTGTACCAAGATTCGAAGTTGGCACATGCCTAAAACGAATCAAATGGCATTAACTCGTGAAAATCAATGCAAGCTATAACTTATTCACCACATCTTCTTAAGCTAAAGTGATCATGTCAATCTTTGGCCATGCAGTATAACAATTGACATTCACTTCAAATATAATGTGGTCTTGTGAATGAAAATACATGTCATATCATTTGGTTTCATCGGCGCAACTGGCATAAGTAGAACGCTATATTTATATGAGAAACCACGGTTTACAGAAACCGTTGAGTTAATGCCAAGTATGATATGTTTTGCGGGTAATAAAACGTCATGAGAGAATCTGGCACTGAAAACATAACTTATCGTTTCTAATTTAAAGGTTCCTACAATAACAAAACTTGTACAAAGTAAAAACTACGCTACTCCTGAAACTCTTGTAGCTGCAAAATGCCAAAACCCCTTCCATGTTTATTCAAGGAAGCGGAAAACAAAAGTAAACAAAGCATGGAAACTGAGGGGGAAGGAAAAGGAAGGGAAAGTGAGGCATTTTTACGCTACCACTCTTCAAGTGTAACAGCCGCCAGAGTACCTCAGTCACTACGATGTTCACGGTTTCTAGAAGACGGCTGCAATTGCTGTTCAAAAGGAAAAAACGTAGCCACATTAGCAACTTGACACAAAACAACAGACAAAAGCAAAAATTGATCAAGGAAATGAACTCAGTTATAAGATGTAATACCTATCAAATCAATGAGAAAGGGTAAAACATATGGATATGATAGCAATACATTCAACCAATTACCTCTATGGTTGCAAATCAACTATTCTACGACGGACAACTTTCCCCTAACAATCCTCTATCTTTGAACACAAGGTTCACTGTTATTTGGAAAAGTTTGACATGGTAAATCGTGATCGTCATTTTTATTTTACTCAGCATGAGAAATTTTTGACAAAAAGGTATGGACCAAGGAAAATTGCAAATCGTGAAGAAGAATGTATATTACATTTTGTTAGATTAACGAGCAATTCTATGGGGCACCATTAGTGCCCTACACCCCATAACGTGTTAGTCTGTTACTAGAGTATTATAATTAATAGAATGATCCTAAATGGACCCCACCTGAATTGTAATTATAATCACCCAGTAAGGTAATTTTAAAATTTTTGATGTTTCCCAATTCCCAAAGTTCATTAATATACATCTTATCTTAGCACTAAGTTCCACCTTAGGATAGCTGAACACCTTTAACCAAGAAACAGATGACTATAATGGAGATTATGAAACTATATACATATACATATATATATATATATATAAGGAAAAAAGGAAGATGAAATTTTAAGTAGCATTCTAGTTTCCCCATTCACTTATCGTTTCAAATATTTTAAACCCTAATTAAGAAAAGCATAAAACCTCGAAAAGAAGAAATAAAATAGTAAAAGCAACATTTACCACATTTAGAGCTCATCTTTCGTTGCTTCTTGCTTTTCAGTCTTATCCCGGTTCTTTTCAATGAAAGCAATGATGGCTTCCTTGGTTCTGTCCTCATCATACTGTGATATTTTCCCACTTGCTGACTTGAAATATAAAGTAGGATACCCTTTGACCTCAAAGGTATCATTTGGGATATCATTTGCAGTGGCATCCTAGAAATTGAAAATAAATGAAGTTATACCAGAAATATATTTTGACCCAGTTGATATCAAGGGGCAACATGTCTCCCACAACTCATATCAAGATATAGTTGAACGAGCCCAGATTGATGCCTCATTTTGATCTCTCACTAAGATGATAAAAAGAAATTCCATGAAAAGAGTTGAAGCAGATTTATGAACATATACATCCCTGCACAAATATTGTTGAGAAATTTATGATCGAAAACTTACAAGCTTTGCAATAACAACATCAGGATCTTTTTCATATGAGATAGCAACTTCATCCAAGATTGGAG
>JXTC01000050.1:848929-885775 GCA_002914845.1 Trema orientale
CTAGAAGGACTGCAAAAAAATGTCAATATGTATCCATTATTCCAATATTCCCTTAAAAGGAACCACAAGAACAGAAGAATTGGTAAATTAAGAAGCGAGGCATAAAAATTGAAATTCAAATAACTAAAGACCTTAAAAAGCACACAATAAAGTATAAAACACCAAGAGTAGTCGTAATACACACTATTTTTGTCAGAATTAACATAGTCCTGGAGGGTCTCAGCGACAACCACTTTAACTGGCTCATTGTTCTGCTCAGGGATTGGTTCAGACTTCTTGTATGGTGACACATTGCCATCCTGCAGTTATATCATTCAGCCATGAAGGTTAAAGAGACATAAACTTACATTTACAAAAATAACTATTTGATGTACTTCCTTCGAGAAGAAGGTTACATGGATGAGAAAGATCACCTTGTATTCCTTCACCCAAGGTGCAATATGATCAGGCTCCAGATTTGACTTCAAATATTTTTGTCCATCATTGGTCTGTATGACTATTAGGGGTACTTGATCCTCTCTAAGTCCAAAATACTGTTAAAAAAATCAACAGAACATTTAACAGAATGGAAAAGAAAATTTAATACATTTAAATATGGGATTATAAGCAAAGAAGGACAAATTATGATATATCAGTACTTATTGTATTGTTTTCCAAAAAGGAAGACAGAAACAAATAGAAACTGGCCGATGAAAAGACACCACCAACCTGGAATGCACCTTGGCTAGCCTCAACATCTCCCAACAGAAAACTTATACCCTCTGATTTGTATTTCTCAGCAACTTCGCGATATTTTGATCTAAAAGCATCAACAACCTCACCGGTGAAGTTCAGAAACAACATTGCCTACCAAAAATCCGAAACTTGTATCAACGAAACATAATTCACGGTATGGTATCAAGAAAGGTAAAAGGAGTGGAAGGACTACGAAACTGCCCGAAGATGCTTGAAATTTGAGATATAATATACATACATATAAAAATATATTTATACATATATAACATGAATTCTCTATTTATTCGAGTGCTTGGTTGAGAATACCAGACTCATGGAATATATTTGCTTCAAAAAACATGAAAATGCAACATTAACAACCATCCACTTATTATGACATGCATCATCACTAGATCAGAAGATATAAGTGAAAATGCCAGACTCATCACGTAAAAAATCATCCACGCAAAAATAAATAAACAAAAAATAATAATAATCACTTCACAAGTACCTTTGCATTGGGGCTATTAAAAAATTTAATAACAAAAGGGTGATTGCTAGGGTCTTTGTTAAACTCAGTGATGGTTGGCACACTAGAATCTTCGACAAATTTCTCCAAAGCCTCAACATTGAAATCCTGCATCCATGATTCCTCAATAAGACATCTCACTCGACACGGTTAATCAAAACAAAATAGTTTATAGGCCAAAGCCTCAACATTGAAATCCTGCATCCATGATTCCTCAATAAGACATCTCACTCGACACGGTTAATCAAAACAAAATAGTTTATAGGCCAAAAAAAGAACGATTTTACACACTATATTTGAACTTTTTTCGAATATTTAGTACCTTAGAATCAACAAAAAGCTCATCAAATGGCTTGAACAGTCTAACAAAAGGCCCAGTCACTGATGATTCACCACGTGGAAGGAGCTTGGCATCCGAAGTATGTCCAAATTCATTGTCAGAGCGCAGTTTTTCAGCCAAAGCTAAGAAGTTCTCAAACTCCTCACCAGAAAATTTTGGGAACACTCCAACCTGCAAAGACATTTAATTACACCTCTATGTGCCTAAAACTCCCTGTAAAAAGAGTGAGGCAAAATGCAAGAGGCGGTGCGGAAGATGTCGAGCACTTACAACAACAATCTTCTTGTCTTCAATAAGACCACTGGCGTCTTCCACCGTCTTAATTTCAGCAGATGCAGGGCCGCTTTGTTTCTTCAAGTAATCGACGATACCATCCGCCTCACGAGGTCCCTTGTATTCCTGAATATTCTTCCCTCCATTCCTCAGAATCTTAATGGTGGGGAAACCCCTAATATCATATTCAGATACGATCGCTCTATTTTCTTCCTCATTGCAGTCAACTTTGGCTAAAACGACGGGGGGATCATGACTGCTCAGTACTGATGCAGCTTTCTCATACTACAAAGTAACAAATTTCGTCGTCAGCTAATTTCATACGTCTATTCCTTTCCTTCACCTACAAAATTCACAATTTTCGGAAAATAAATGTAAATAAATTAAATTAAAGTAAATGCTTGTTACCTCTGGAGCAAGCTTCTTACAGTGCCCACACCTAAAATAAATAAATAAAATTTATTAAACAAAGAATCAAGGAAAATCTCATCCAGGAACATTTCAAAAATATTAAAATAAATCCACAAAGAAATAATCTGTATCATCGCACAAATTGAAGTAATCAAAACACCGAATGCATTAAAAATTTCTAGCTGGACTCAAATTCGTAAAATCAAATCTAGAATATAATCTACCAAATTTATAAGGACAAATTAAGTTTGGATAATGGAATTGAGAAGCCAGATCCGGAAATTACCGAACAATCCAAAAGCCAAATCGATCGATTAAGATGAAATTAAAGCCATATAAATGAAAGGATTCAGGTCTAACCATGGAGCGTAGAACTCGACGACGATGAATTTGTGCTTGCTGATCGTATCGGAAAAGTTGGAGTGGTCCAAAGTGAGGACGAACTCCTTCGTTTCAGACTCCTTCGACTCAGATTCCTCAGCGGAAATCATACTCAACGACGAGACGAAGAAGAGAAGGCAAATTGAGAAAATGAGTAACGAAATCGAAACCCTAGACGCCATTGTTAAAGGCCCCTCTTTCTTTCTCTCTCTCTCTCTCTCTCTATCTAGTCTAGCTCTGAGAAAGCTTGGTCTTTTGGGGACTGATCTTTCTTCTCTCTCAGCGTCTTTTAAACGGAGATACGAGGGTGAGAAAGAGTAAGGTAGAGCAAGAACGCGACAAACATGGTAGGCACACGTGACAGTCTTTGAGATAGTTTCACTATTCATACGCGCGAGT
This sequence comes from Trema orientale, assembly GCA_002914845.1. Taxonomy (NCBI): domain Eukaryota; kingdom Viridiplantae; phylum Streptophyta; class Magnoliopsida; order Rosales; family Cannabaceae; genus Trema; species Trema orientale. The sequence goes on from JXTC01000050.1 coordinate 851,977, forward strand.
AGGGTTATTGCATGGGTACTCGCTTTCTATTTGGTTCGGTTCCACGTGGGCAGATATCATTGGTTCCGTATCGTCACTGGTTGCTGATTTGGAAAATCTTAAACTTGAAGACTAATTCGCAAATATCAAAAGCTGATCGGATCAAAGAAAGATTCAAATAATAAAATAATTTTAAAAAAAAAATTTAATGGTTTTTTTAATTACTAAAAATATACCTTTTAGAACTCTTTCCTAAAAAGTTATTTTAAGTTTTTTTTTTTCTGAAATAATTTGGTATATGCATATCTTTTTCCTCTCTTGTGATAATTCTTTTTTCATTTTTTTTAAATAATCTTTTTATTATGTCTGTATCTTGTTTTTTAGTTAATTATGTTTCTGTTTTTATGTTTTACATTTATCTCTAATTGATCTTAATTAGTTTGAAATCTATAACTAAAATTGGACATGATGACGGAATAAGTTAGTGACTTTCTGAAATATGATAAAAGTCTTATTTTAATACTTAAATTTTAGTTTTTAGTTCTTGTTTGCATTTTTTTAATCCTTGTTGTATCTTTCATTTTAATTAGTTGAATACAACATGGAGAAGTTTAAAATGAGAATATATGTGCATATGTCAATTTTATGTTCATTGGACTAAAATACATTTTAGAATTCCTTGAAATATGATATATTGTTAAAATCAATATTTTTCCCTTAAAAAAAATCAATATTCAATGGAACAAAAGGACAAATACACATTATGAGCTCTTTTTATTAAGAATCAGTTAGAATATATAGTAAAATGACTAAAATGAAATAATTTTAATGGTTTAAGAACTAACATGACTAAAATTTAATGCTTATAAACGAAATAATCCAAAAAAAAAAAAAGAAAATTCCTAAGCTTTTGAGGTGATAATTTTCCATAAATTAATTTTCATTTTTTTTCAGTGGTAAAATTTTCATTTAGGTCCTTTCAAAAAAAAAATCATTTAGGAAAATGATAATTCGCCCTAAATTAATTGCCAAAAAATGTCAGGCTCATTTCCAATATGATGATTCCAGTCGACGTGGAAATATGTTAGTGGCTCTGCATCGTCACGGCTTTGCTGATTTGGAGAGTTTAAAACTTTGAAAACTAAAAATTCGCATCGAAGTGATGAGAAAAAAAAAATCTAATAAAATAAAATAATATAAAGGATATAACTTATTTCTTATATAAAAATTAAGTGCATATCTTCTCTTTTGTGAATCGTGTTGTTTTTTTCATTTTTCTCCTCAAAATGGGTCTTTCTCTTTTGATTAGCCACATATTTTGTTTTCCAGTTGACTATATTTTTTATATTTTGTGGTCTACATTTATTCTTTATTTGGCTTTAAATTAGTTTAGAATCTATATATAATTGTATATAGTAACAAAATAACTCACTATAAGTTTGCCCAACGGGCGCTCAATAAGTGGAGATTGAGTATTAGGTCGGGAGTTAAATTTTTATGTGCATAAATTATTTTCCTCTGAAAAAATTAGGTGAATGGCTAATTTTTTAAATTTATTTAAGTAAATGTTCATCTTTTAAAAATTATAACTAAATATCTTTTTTTTAAAAACCTTCAATTGTGAAATATATTGTATTTTTATTTTATCATTTACGTAAGCTTAATGTTTGGTCATATACTAAGTTTTTAGGCCAAAATAATGATTAAATAGCTAGTCAGCCAATAAAGATGATTAGTTAAGCTCATTAAAAAAAAAAAAAAAACACTCACTATAAGTTTTTGAAGTGAAGATTTTATCTTCATTTAAGAAGTGACAATTCTCCTTAAATTAATTATTTAAAACATGTTAAGTATATCTAGATCTATATATGATATTTATCCATTAGATAATTTATTTCTTTTATTGAACTCCTTTTTATGACTTTTAAGTTCTGTGGTTTGGTGGTTGTAGAACGGTACGATGAATCAAATGCACCCGATTACTAGCCAATAAGATTGTAGCACCTTTGAGAACTGTGACGTCCTGAAGTAGACCACCAATGTTGTTTTATATTTTGTGCAATCACTTTGCTAAAAACTAATGTTAACACGTGATTTCTACGTGGTAGATGAGTTCTTTCAAATTTTTTTTTTAATAAAATGACATTCGATCTTTTAAAAAGAACATCAAAATTATGACATTCTCAAAAATAATTTTTTTTCGGTACGAGTGGCATTTTTCTAAATATTTTGGCTACTAAACACCGAGAAATTAACTGGAGAATTATCAATTTTGACAATCTTTCAATACATGTGATGAAAAAAGGGTTAACTTATAAACTATTTACAAAAATATGACTTTTATTACCATATCATTTAATGAATATTTCGGAGTTTCAAAATTACCTTTAACTCGACCTTAGTCGGAAAAGTTAAAAGTGATAGAAGCGGCGCCAAGAAGGCAGCCGACCATATTCGACTAGGGTCGAACTACCGTTCAACTAGACTATGGTCGAACAGTAGTTCGACCCTAGTCGAAATTTTTCAGTCACCGGTTGAAAAATGATCAGAACAACCAGAAGGGGTGGTTGAACAAGTTCGACCACGGTCGAAATTTTTTTATCCTAGTCGAGCGAAGACACTGCTGCCGAGGTCAGAATCGGGACCTATGGTTGTGACTAAAGTAGTTTGAAGTTTATTGGACAAATAGAATATCCAAATAATTTTACATGTGTGACATGACAATAAGGTTAGTTTCAAAAAGATTAATAAATGAGTCCTATAAGTAAGACCTTTTTGAGGAAATTTGATTTTATATGCTAAATTTTCAAAAATGTTGATCTGGATTTTAAAATTATTTGGAAAATCTTGAATATATTTAGAAAAATACCACTTTTGAAGATATTTAGAAAAATACCACTTTTTACTAATTAATAAGATACTTGATGTAACCGGTCAAGTTACTTGAGGCAACCAGATTAGTTACGTTAATTACCATTGAAAAATACCGATTTAAGAAAAATGATATTTTTCTAAATATATTTGTAAATAGTATTTTTCCAAAGAAACTTTGTATATAGTTATATTTTCTAATAAGTTTGAGATTTTTTAAAAACTTTTAGGTCGTATGGGATTTTTTCAATTTTTTGGACATTGGAACTGGATTTTTGTAAGAAATTCTTTTTTTTTTCTTAAAAAAAAGATTTGCACACTTATACCTAAGTTTTCAAAAGTAATAAAAAAAAAACCACATTCCCAAAATAGTTTCTTTGTACGATATTCAATGTCATTTTTCTAAATATTTTGGTTATTGAAACCGATCCAGCAAACCAAATTAGTTTAAGTAACATTTTTCTCTAGTTTTTAATAACCTTTGTTTTCTGGTTTCTGATAATCAAATTAGTTTCTTTGGGATCTAATTATTGGCTATAAGAAACTAAATTTAATTACCAATAACTAAATTCATTTCTCAGTTTCCATTAACTAAATTAGTTTGAAAAATTTACACCTAAGGGGGTCTACTTAACCCTTGTGATGAAAACTTTTTATGCTTATTTTAAGTAAATTTCATTTTTCAAATGTTGTAACAAAATGATCAATATATCATTGTATATTTCAAGTGTAAAGTATGATGTAACCAATACAAAGATTAATATACTTGTATATAAACTAAGTGTAAAAATACTTATACTTGGTCATTTAGCTATAAAAAGAGAAAACTGGACATTTATTTAAACAATGGGTAAAAAAAAAAGACACACACACTCTAATTTGAAAAAAAAAAAAAAATACTTCAGTAATCAAGTCTTATTTATACCATCTCCAATAACGCTATATGTGTTACAAAAAATCAATAAAATGCTAAATTTGTGATATTATTTCAATTTTCCACCAACACACAACATGAGATGTTATTATTATTATTATTATTATTTATTTATTATTATTATTATTATTATTATTATTATTATTATTATTATTATTTTGCATTTTATTCATTCATTAATAAGTTAATTTTATAATTGGTTAAATGTTAACATTTTTTGTTATTCTAAGTTTTTATTTATTGAAACATAACATGCTCAATATTAAAAAAATCTAAATGTGATAATTTCGTAATAATAAAGTCAAAATTTATTGAAGGTCAATTTTGGAACAAAGAAAGTGCGTTGTTTTGGGGGACCATTTTCGTAATTTATGTCAAATTGTGGCATTGGCACTGCATTAAAGATACGGAAAAGTTTATAAATACCTGTTTTCAAAATCATATTTCCATACTCATTTTTAGAGAAATATAGACCACCACTGTTTTAAATATGAAATGTATACCACAGTATACATTGTATTAAATGTATACCGTAGTCTATATTTTATGAATAAAAATTATACTAAAAATTAGCACACATTTTAAAATACATATCATATGTCAAATTTATAATGAAAAATATAAATTGTGGTAAATATTTACATTGTAAATATATATAGTTCATATTTTACACATGACATGTGTACCTCATGGATAAAATTTACATTGTAAATATAGACCACTCATATTTCGTATATGAAATGTGAACCATAAAAATATGTATTTTTGAAAGAAAAATTAAAAATGAGTATTTATGAAAATAAGTTTTAAAAACAGGTACTAGTCGTAAATTTCTTAAGATGGTATACATTAGTTTTTTCGGTTTCAAAAAATAAATTTTGTGCTTAATTATAGCATAATTTGTTATGATATGACTTGTATTACAAACTTGTCCCAATATACACTAATATGGCTTTCACATAAAAGTGTTCATTCATATTCCTTGCTAATATTTTTACTTGGATTTATCTTCTTTTCTTTTATGTGAAAATGACAATTTCACACGTTCACTACCTATCTATAGGTATACTCTATCCTAATGGAGAGGGTAAAACTCCATCTAAGTCCTCGACACATGTATGGGTTAACGAGTATATGACTACTAGGAGTGGCAATTCGTGTCAGCGAGTTGTGTTCGTGGTTCATGTCATGTCAATGTTCATGTATAATAGTATATACCTCAAACCAAACCCGACCCGTTTAATAACTTTATCAGAAATTTTAACCCGAACCAAATACGACCTGTGCAATCCGTTTATTCAAATGGGTCATATTCGGGTCAAGTAAATTTGATACGACTCATTAATTCATTTAATCTAAATAAGCTAAAATATACTTTTTCAACACATTTAACATAAACTCATACAAAATAAATAGGTCATTGCGGGTCAGTTTCGGGTTGGTGGGTCAACCCGAAACTGACATATTTAATAAATGGGTTCGCGGGCTCAACCTAATTTTGACTCGAACTCGTTTAAAGCAAACCCAAACCCACTAACTCTGTGCGTTTTTGAGTCATGTTATTGTGTCGTATCACAAATTACCAGCCCTAATGACTACTTACTTGATGCGACCCTACCATTCCTGATTAATATTTATACTAAGAAATAAAAATATATAATTGTACATATAGAATGAATAAAGAAAAATATATCAACTTCATAGACAAAGAAAAATATGTGCTTATTTAACGTAATGATTCTCATTTAAATAATTAATTTTCCTTTAATTATGTTGAATTTAAACTCTTTTTTTTATTGACATAATGACATGCATGGACATTAAGTATAATTAAAAATAGGAAAACTAATTTCAATTATTGATGGGTAAATAATCTTGTACCGTAGGATAATACCCACAGGGTAAGGATACGACTTTTTAGTGGGTAGAGTAGTGGAATAGGCAATATCTTACTTGGTTTTATCTAGGGGTGACAATTCGTGTTGTCGTGTTATATTCGTGTCGTGTCGAGGCATATATATAACGAGTAATACCAAACCCAAACCCGACACGTTTATTATTCGTGTCATGATTTGTAAACCCACACCCGACATGCTAAATAAACAGGTTAACCTGTGAGCGATACATTTAACACGTTATTTAAATAGGTCGTATTTAGATCGTGTCCAACGTAACACGATCTGCTAACCTGTATACTGTTAACCCGTTAATTGAACTCAATTTAACATGTTAATATTAAATATGTTGTATTTGGTTCAACTTGACATAACGTATTAACCTATTAATTTTAACATGTTAATCTATTTCACATTTTCAATATAACTTGATATAATCTATTAACTTATTTTATATTTCTAGTATAATCAAGCAACTATAATCAAATAAATATAACACACAATCCAAAGTTTAAAACCAAAATAAAACTTTCAAGTTTTAGTACATAAAACATAAAAAGGAAGTTTTAAGTCTTGGTACACACAAGATAATACAATGTCTCAAAAATTTAATCGTGTTAAACGGGTCAATTTCGGATTTAACAGGTTAACCTGCTAATGACCTATTATTTAATCGTGTTTAATCGGGTTTAACCTGTTTTGACCTGTACCTGTTTAAGACAAACCCAAACCCGCTAATTTCGTGTCGTTTTCGAGTCGTGTTATCGTGTCGTAACCTAAATTGCCACCCCTAGTTTTATCCCTATTTTCTGAATAAATTTATCCCTTTAGTGAAGAGAAAAAAAAGTTCCGCTAGAAAATATCTACTAAATCATACATATGACCTTTTTTTTGCTAATAGTTGACTCTGACTTGGCCCCAAAAAAAAGGAAATAAAAAAGGGATTTTGCTAAAGTAATCCTTTTAATTTAGCACTTTTTCTAAGATGCATAGTTATTTCAACTGTAACAAGAGGCAAATGTTACTCACATGACATTGGGAAATTACTCATTTTTTTAAAATTGATTGAACGTAGCTTGGCAAGTGTTGTGAATTATGGTCAAAATTGTCGAGACTAGCTTGACAATAATATCGAACTTACTCAATAGATGGTCAAGCTTGAAAATATTCCAAAAACTCCTATTTGTCCCAAAAGTTTAAATACTAGATAAAACTACAATTAAATCCGAAAAAAGGCATGACATTCGTCTGAATTTTATTTCGTGGCTTTTACTTAATTTTAAGAAAAATACTTGTAAACGGATGACTAGGAGATAAGATGATTTAGATAGTATTGTTATTGAACAAAAATACGTGTTTTATGGTAGCGTGGGATAAGATGACAAAGTTTGGCCAACATCAGAAGAAAGGAAAAGAGAAAGGAACATACACTTTTTTTACTTTATTAATGATATGAGGGTAACACTTTTTTTACTTTATTAATGATGTGAGGGTATTCTAGTCCCTGCAATTGAATAATAACTTGGAAAAGACTAGTACTAAATTATCGTTAAAAGGATTATCATGATACAGTTTAACCTTAAAAATGCACTTTACCTTCACGTTAAATATTTTAAAATTCGTTATATATTAACCTATATATAGATATATGTGTGTGATGTTGATGCAGCATTGGCTGAGGACTCACAAGCTTCTGGAATAGGAGCTGTGTTTAGAGACTTTACTGGTAAGGTTAAGGCAGCTTTTTCTAAGCATTTAGATGGTGCACTTGAAAGAAAAATGGGAACCGAGGCCAAGGCAATGAGTATTGGCCTATTGGGCTATGTCGCTATGATGGGCTCGCGATGTGTGATTACGTCTTCATAATGGCGCTTTAGGTGGTTAGTCTTTTCATTGTAAAAGGATAAATTCATGAATCATAATTATACTTGTATTTTGACTCTTTATTATCTTATATTTTCACTATTTCCTTCTAATTTGAATTTCATATATTTTTTTTTAATTTAAACCCAAATGTTGACTAATAAATTTACCAAAATAACCTTTTTAAAATTAAAACATATACATTTAAATTAATTTATGTTTAAGAATAAATTAATCTTAATAATCAAAAGTAATTCCAAAAAAATTCAAACTAAAAAATAAAATTGCCCATCTTCTTCTCCCTCTCTTGTCCCTCAATCTCTCCTCTGGCATAAGAAGAAGCTGTTCAAGCCATTAACATCAACAAAAGCTTAAATACAGAAAGTTAAGAGAGAAATTTGAATGGGAAGGGCAAGGAATGTGAGGGAAAGTATGCTCAAATTTTGGGGATCGAGTTCCTGAGCCATTTGCCTTTTCGGTTTTTCTGGGGTTCTTTTAAAACTTTTGTTCAGGTTATACAATCTTCTCTTCGGTAAAATTATTTTTGAATGCTGGAAGATTTTTGGAAATATTTTTTAAAGTTCCATTTGCTGGTTGTGGCTAGCGTAAGGGTTTGAGAAACTTCAGAAATTATTCGTTTGTTATTTTTGCTTTTACGGTTTGTTGGACATTCATGATTGATGAGCTAGTCAAGAATGGGGAACATGAATTGGTCTTAGAAGCTTTTAGGTAGATGTAGATGAAAAATGTGAAGCCACACGAAGCTCCACTGTGTGTGTTTTGTCTAGATAAAAGTTAGGAGCACTGTAACCTCGACACTTAGACGGTGGGTTGAGAAACAAAGGCTTGAACATCATTAAGCTTCATCTTGTGGCCAGAGATGAAGCCAGGGGATTGAGGGAGAGGATAGATCGAGAGGGAAGAAGAAGATGAATAGTGTTTTTTTTTTTTTAATTTTCTAATATTTGTTATTTTAGTTATTAAAAGTAATTTATTTATTTTTATTATATATGTTTTATCTGAACGAGGGTATTTCAGTAAATTCACTTGTTAAAATTGATGTTTAATTTTGAAAAGGTATAAATTTATCACAAACTTAAAATTTGAGGAACAATGTTGATAATATTTAAAATCTGAGGAATGGTGTTGATAATATTCAAAATGTAAAGTGCAAAGTGAACAATGAGTCAAAATATAGGTATACTTATGAATTTATCCCAAATATACATAGTTTTTTAATACAAAAGTCCTCTAAATTTAGAATAATTTATTAAAATTAATCATAAACTCAATTTACCCCCTGAAGACTCCTAATATTAGTTCTACCGGAAAATAAAAGTATTTCTGTTAGTTTTTTTTACAATTAAATCCTCATTATTTTATTTGTGATTTTTAGGTTTCCATTCTTATATTTTTGTTTTTTGTTAATTCATTTTAATCTTTTCTGTACAAAACAGCCGTTAATTAGCATTAGCACAAAACGCGCTCATCTCAGAGTAAAATTGGAAATAAAGAGAAATTATTATTATTTTTAAAAAAAAAAAATTAGGTTACCGTTTTAGTTCAAGATGGAGAGAAGAAATTAGAAAATTTTATATGATTCTAGTATGGATCTACTTTGGTCGAAATATTCATATATCTAGATGAAAGGCATATGAATATTTGGAGCAAAGTACATTCATATTAGAACTATATAAAATTTTGGCAATATATGTCTTATAAAATTGGAATGACCAAACATAAAATAGGAACATACGTCCCATAAAATTGGTAATATATTCATATACCTTTCTTCTAGATATATTAATACTTGGACCAAAATAAATCCACATAGACACCATATAAAATTTTTCAGTTTCTTACATTTGTCTTGAGTGAGAACGATAACCTAACTTTTTTTAAAAATAATAATTTTCTTTTGTTTCTAATTTTATCCCTAATGAGATGAGCACATTTTGAACAACTATTAATTAATGACAGTATTGGATAGAAAATAGTAAAAGTGACTAGCATGAAACAAAAATATAAGAATAAGGACCTAAAACTACAGATAAAATAATGAGGACTTAATCGTTTAAAAAAAAAAAACTAACAAAAATATCTTTCTTTTCTAACAGAACTAATATTAAGGACTTCAGGGGGTTTTGCTTCAAAAAATTGAGTTCAGGATTAATTTTACTAATTTATTTCGAGTTCAAGGGGTTTTTGTATTAAAAGGCCTATATATATATATGTATTTCAATAGAAATAACCACTATAAAACTGTCATATTTGGTAGGAGAGAAATGAGATGAGAGTAGAGTAGAGTGACAATCCTTTTAATTATTTAGTAGGAAAGATGTACAGTAGGAATGATAGAGAGTATTCATTTGTAATATTACTACATTATTCATTCTATTTTTTAAAATTAATTATTTTGAAGAGTAAATTTGTTAATTCATACTTTTTTCTTTTCCATTTTCTCTAATTCTTTTAATTTAGAAGGATGAGTTTTGATCCTAAAGGGAGCCATTCTCCCTTTTCTCTCCTACTAAACAGAGGATTGTAGCTTTCCCTTCACTTATCCACATCCTTACAAAAATTCCCTCTATCAAACATAGTGTAATATTTCTCTTAACAAGTGCCATCTATGAAAGTACCAACTCCAAAAAAATGTTAACCACTCTAAATTTGGGGATTTATTGCATTGTCCTACTTTTTTGGGATTAGGATAGGTCATGTTAATTTATAGGGACGCTAGTACACGACTCTTAGAGTTGGGTTTTAGTATTTCTTAAATGTGGGCTTACATAGTTAATGATAATTATACATTATTGGGTTTTTAACATTTTTACTTACAAAAACCAAAAATATATATATATATAAATACGGAGGTGAGGTCGGACTTTTTTCAAATTTCCGTACGATTTTTATTAAAAAATATCACTTTTAAAATTTTTTTAAGAAAAATATCATTTTTAAAATAGTTGCTGGTAATTAGATTCTGAAAACTATTTACCAGTTTCTAAAAACTGGTTACTGGTTACTAGTTATATACCAGTTATAAATACCTTTGGTTGCTAAAAAATAGTTACCGATTATTAGTTATTATTTTTAAAAAATAGTATTTTTCTAAATATTTTTTAGAAAATGATACTTTTCTAATAAAAACCGTACCGTATCTAAAAAAATAAAACCAACGTATTTTTCGAAAAAAATTTCTGAAAATACCGTACAGCATCTGATTTCCCCTACATTATTTGGGCTATCTTAATTAAGTAATCCAATTAGTTATTTAGTTTATTGGGCTTTAGAAACAATTAATGGGTATGAGCTTTGCAATGTATATAGACCCTATAATGACCCAATTCTTAATAGTGGGTTGACAATTGGGTGTTCAATATTTTAAAAATACCTACTGGGTTGTGATAGGGAGGTAATATGTGTCATATTGTGTCTCATCTAATTAAATTGTGACAGTTACAGATTAATCTACGTATCACCTATTTAATGAAAATATCATGCACATCAATGAGTTAAAATATATATAAATAATATAATTAAGGAGTTATTATAGAAATACGAGAAAGAGTAAACAATTAAAAAATATGGAACGGACTAAATTATTTAAAAAATACAGACATATAGTACAAAAACTTAGAAAAATACGAACATGATGATGTACTTGTTAGTCTAACCAAAAATACGACACCAAAAAACAAAGAAAGCACCATGCACTGGGGAAAAAAAAAAAAGAAGCATTGTGCCCTATTACCAACAACCAAATTAAAGGCACTGCATGTGTTGATGTCAGCATCTATAGTAGTTCAAAAAATTTTCACTCTTTTTGCTTTTTTTCCCCCCCCCCTTTCTGGCTAATGTTTTGACTTTTGCACGTAGTGAATTATATATTTTATTTAGATTTATTGTTTTTAGGTTTTAACAATTAAATTTAAATTGCTCTACACAATTTTTTGAATATAGTTTTAAAATTAATTCTAAATCATGTTTTTTTTCCCCCTTTTGCAACAAGAAACACTAATCTCCTATTCTTATTTTCTACATACTATAAGTAATATGTTATAATACTAATGATAATTTATCTTTTTTTATTTTTTTATTTTTTTTATATTAAAGGATACCCAACTCTCATTCAAATACTACGAATACCATAAATAATATAATAAGATACTTAAAGTAAGTTATTTTTTTCTCATTTTTTCTTTTTTTTTTTTTCCCCTCAAGCACTATAAGACTGTAAGTAACCCCTCTCTCTCTCTCTCTCTTTCATTTTTTTCCTCCCCTTTTTTAATGTTAATGAGAAACGTACAAGATCTCTTCAAAATTTTTTCGATACCATATGGAACTTTATTTCTAATTTCCATAGATACTGTAAGTAAACAGATAGGATATCTATGGTAATATCTGTAATTTTCTTTTTTTTTTTTGCATTTCAAAATCGTCCAACTCCCTTCCAATACACTATAAGTAACTTCGTATGATACCTATGATTACCTTTTTTATTTTTTTTTTCTTCTTAATTTCTCATGATACCATACATAACATGGTAAGATCTCTATAGTAATTTTTTTATTTATAACAATAAGGAATACGCAACTCTTGTTCTAATTTCCCAAGATACCAGAATAACTATGTAGAATACCAATGGTAACATTCTTATATTTTAATTTTTTTAATAGAATATTCAACTTCTTTCCAATTTTACGAGTAATATAGGTAATATTATAGAATATCTATGTAGCTTTTTTTTTCTTCTTTTTTTCATTTTTCAATTTTACCGGATACATGATACCATAAATAATGAAATAAGATACTTATAGTGAAATTAGAAAATAAGAATATTACCATGATACTATATGTAATATAGTAAGATATCTATAGCAATTTTTCTTTTTATGACAATAACAGATACCCAGCGCTTGTTCCAATTTCTCAAGATACCAAAAGTAACCATGTAGGATTAGTGAAATTACAAAATAAAAATGTTACCATGATACCATACGTAACATAATAAGATACCCATAGTAATTTTTTTCTTTTTAGGACAATAAGGAATACCCAACTCTTGTTTTAATTTCCGAAGATATCAAAAGTAACCAGGTAGGATACCTATAGTAACATGCTTAATTTTTAATTTTTTTAATAGTATATTCAAGTACCTCTCCAATTTCATGAATAACATATGTAACATTGTAGAACACCTATATTTGTTTTTTTTTTTTTTCTTTTTTTAATTTCACTAGATACAAGATACCAAGGAGGAGCCAGGACTTCTCACCAGAGAGGCTGGGCCGTAATTATAATTTAAAAAATAATTAAAAATAATGATAAATATTACAATTGTACTTGAAGCGTTTTTATTCATTGAAAGCGTTTTACGATGAGTTCATTATCAATATCATTAAATATGTCTTTTTTAATATAAACAAACAAATTATCATCCATCCATTGATCACTCATTCTATTATGTAACCTATTCTTCAAAAAATTCATAGAATAGAATACTCTCTCCATATTAGCAATAGCAATTGATAAAATTAATACTAATGTCATGAGTCGATAAATGAGAGGCTAAATATTGTATCTTATTATCTCAACCATTTTCTATGCAAGATCACCGATACCTTTTAATCCATTAAATTTCTCACTGGAACGCATATTAATTATATATATTTCAAGATGATCATCAAGTTCGATGAGTTTTATAGTAGAAAAGTCCTTTGGATAATACTCAGCAAAGTAAATTGACTTTTTTCTTGTCAAAAGCTGAAAATATATCATATGGACACAACTATGCCATACAAAGAAGCAAGTCTGAAAAACATATGTTTTCTTTATTGAATTTATTTAAAATCAATTAAAATAAAATAATAAGCTATATTAATTCTCTTAAAAAGAATAAGCTATATTAATTTTGAAATGGGTTTAGACCTTTTTTAACCAATGCAATAGACTTTTAATTGTGGGCTTATGAGGTGTTGTTGTATTTTTAAAATCTTTTAGATAGCTTAATTATTTTTTTCAAACTTTTTTAAGAGTTATATTAAAAATTTTAACAAATTTAATGAATATATTAAAAAAAAATGGGGGGAAGGCTTCAGACCCCCTTGCTTGTAAGCTGGCTCCGTCCATACAAGATACCATAAGTAACTAAGTAAGATACTTATAGTGAAATTTACTCTTTAAGTAATAAGAAATATCCAACACTTTGTTCTAATTTTTCCGGATATAACTCTAAATCAATAGCCACTGAAAGTAACCAAGTGGGATATCTATGATAATATTCCTACTTTTTTAAAAAAAAATTATTTTTAGAAAGTTCATCTCTATTTTCGATTTCACGAATATCATAGATAACTCTGTGTATACATATGGTAACATACTTTTTGTTTCCTCTCAATCTCTTTGAATGCTATACTTAATCTGGTAATATACTTATTGTGATTTTTGTTTTTTTAAGCTATAAGAAATACCTAACTCCCGTTTTAATTTCTCTCAATACTATATATCTATTACTAGGATACCTAGTAGTTAAGAACAAAGTGAGTGACGGATGGTAACCAAGTGAGTAATTATCCTTAAATGACGTACTAAAAATACAAGATTCACCGAGAGGAAAAAAAAAAAAAGAAAAAGAAATATAGAATGAAAAAATTTATTTGAACAAGTTCAAGAAAAAAATACAATTATCATACAAAAATCTAGTGAGATGAAACAATAAAAAAGAAGCAAAGGAACGTATTAAAAAAATTTTAAAAAAAACTAAAAGTATAAAACAATTTAAACAAATAAAAATACAGGTAATAAATATTAAATATTACTAAATAAGACAAAGGACAAAAAGGAGTAAAAGCAAAAAAGACGAAATACGAAAACCAAAGTAATAAAAACGACAAAAAATAAAAAATAAAAAAGAAAGAAAAGATTAAAAAAGGGTATGTAGTGCTGTGTAATTGTAATGCAGCTTCTTTTTTGTAACGGCCACACCCGCATGCATAACAACCTCTTGACACGCACTGTGCAATGCAACTTTTTGTGCGAGCCGTATTTTCTGAAAGCGAAATTGTGTTTTTCAAAACATTATATTCCGAACACCGTATAAATAAAATGCTGGGGCCAAAGTAATACTCGCTCTAATTTCCATAATTATTAGTTTACTTAATTTTTTAAAATTAAGTTTTACTATAAAATGACAAATTAGTTCGTTAGTTTTACGTTTTTCATTTTATTTATAAGAAATATATAAAATAAGTATTTAATATATTTTACTAAAAAAATTACTTAATCTGTCAATTTGAGTCAATTTCGTTTCAAACAGATTCAGCTAAACGTGTAAATTTCAAGTCGTGTTGTCGTATTATGACCTAGATTGCCACCTAATAGTCCCCAAATTAAATCAATATATATACGCTCTTCTCTTCTTCATTATCTGAGAGTGAGAAACCTCGCTGTGTACCTAAGGTGATTTAACTATGAAAGACCTCTAATCCTCAAACTCTTACATTCTCGTGTTCATGATCGTGTTCTTCAAATTCTCTTCACTATGGGCTATCCTCAACAATCGTTCTTGATAGTTTGACATGATTAATCCTAAAGTTGTATCTAGATAAACTCGATCCTAAATTAAGTCTAACACTTAGTCTTGTTTAATTTGTTTGGACGATGATTATATTTAACTGGAGGAAAATTCACTCTAGTTGTATTGGATTCTCCTTAAATAATAACATATTGCTTTTACTTGAAAGAAAGAAAATTAATGTCGTGCTAAAAAGAAAAAATAAAAATTGTCAGATGGTTTCATTAGATGAGTAATTATAGCAAATATCCTTTGGTTTCACTTGATTTTAGTAAATGTATGTTTTGTCCTTTATAAAGCTTTATATACCTAAATGGTTGATGGGGAAATTTTTCAGCCAATATACTATTACACTAGGCATATCAATGAATTTATTGGCTAATTATATCAACTATATGATATATTTAGTTCATATACAGTATATGAGATTTTATATTGAATAGATCAACTTTTATTCTAACGGTGTCGATTGATATATTCGATCATTTTACTACGTAGTTTGAAAAACACATGTTTGATATTTACAGATTCAATTATTAATAATCTGCATCTGCACTTCTTTATTGGAGTACTATCCTGTGCAAAAATTTTCGTAAATTTGGTTTTATTAATAAAATGACACTTTTCTTTGCCGGAAAAATGAGTGCCATTTTCTCAACTGAAACAAATACACGACCATTATTAAATGTACTTGTTCGATAATGCAACTGCAGATTGAAAACTTACAACAAGACTTCAAAACTTATTTATTTTATTTTGTTTTATCTGTCGTTATTATATCATTATTACTATTTTTGCAAAACAAGATCAAATTAAACCAAACTTCCTTTGTCAAGCTGATTGAACTGAAATAAATGCAGACAAAATTTTCAAGCAACTTCAGCTAAAATCTATGGAGGTAATGTGGTAAAATGGAAAAGACACCAACTCGAATGAATCTATCAAGACAACAAAAAAGATATCTATACATATTTTAAATAGCTCAGCCAAAATTGTTATAGTTCCTTCACGAAAACTAACTCAAATCCTCCATCCACACTTGCGAATGACAAATAATACTACAGCCACCTGCAAACCAATCAACCAATAAATGAATTTCTGTACAAAATTCCTAACTATTTGTGGAGGGTTTGTTGCAGAAGAAAATTTCAACATAAGCGGGGAACTTCAAGAACTTTTCCTCTTCAACAAACACCTTTCCTCCTAACGTTCTTGCTGATTCTAAAAACCACTTCTTCCTAAACACCTCAAGAGTTGCTCTACTTCATGCCTAAAGTTCAACATGTGGTAGATCATTTCCCTCTTCTCCGCTAAATCGATCGTCCTAAGTGTGTGATTCTCATGAAAGTAGCTATACATACAAGAGCACTGATACAATGATACTCCACACAAAAAGCATTCGACTTGTCTAATTATACATAAGTTATAGCTTCTTTATGATCCTCCGGAATTTTGAAGTCTGACTTGCTCATGAACTTTAAGAACTTCTGAAGTGAAGTTACCCAAGGCCTCGAAAATTGGGGTCAAGCCCGCTTGTAAACTATTTGAAGCTGCATCATGAACCAATTTGATCGCCTCCTTATGCCTTGCTTTCTCCTCAGCTAATTTCTTTCGCATAGAATCTAAATCCACCTTTAGATCATCCAGTGGAGAAATTCCACTCCCAGAAGGAACTCTTGACAGAGCAGTTTTGTCCGAAGATGCATCGCGTTCCTGCTGTAGTTTTCCATTCTCCATACGCAAATGTCTAAGCCGCTTCTCAAAATCCTTGGAAAGGAACTCTGCTTTTATCCTCTGACGTTGCTCCTCACCCTGCCTTTCCCATAATTGGTGTAGTGTTGCAGCAAATTCATTCATTGCGCTTGATACCCCTTTTTCTGAAATTCTTTCCATTGCTTGAAACCAATCATTGCAAATTATGAAAATTGTTGGGGCTCCTATCCGGCTTGGGGAGAAAGGAGCTATACCATCAGCTGTTTCTTCAGGTTCATGTAGAAGACACCTTAAGAGCCATCCATTCAAGGACTCAACATAGGATCTTTGGGTGTTAATCCAACTGTTAAAGTTGTTGCACCAATTAAGAAGCTCCATTTCAAGTTCAACAGTAGCTTTCAGGCCAGTATCTCTTCGAAAACCAGTGTGCACTTTAAGAGAGCGCATTTTGCTCTCCATTATAGCTTGGAACTGTTTCTGGTGGCATTTAAGAATTGATTTCCACATTCTTATCAATCTGCACATTAAAGACAAATATCATTAGCAAATCAAACCCTGAGAAATTAACAAATTATAAAAGCCTCATCGATGTATCAAATTCAGTTTCATGCCATGACAACAAAACATTGAATCTCTTATCCTTTCCAAGAACTTTTACAACGTGGAAGCAAAGAAATGTGGGCATGCGCAAATGTATTTGCCGTGCATTATATAATGTTTAGGGGGGCTGCTAAATAGTATTTTCAAGTTGCAAGCATTAGATATATTCTAACCAGCAGGTCTCTTGGCATCAATCAAACCAAAATTCTCATGCACAATTAAAGAATATAGCAATTTCCCAGCCGGTAAGAGGAAATAAAATATATCCAAATCAGATTACACCTATTCCACAAACGCAAGCTTATATCGGAAAATACCATGAACATAGTTCAGAAATTTGTAATTTAGAAACATCAATATCACCCATCGACAGTAGGCTAATATATTCAATCACTACCACTTCACTGACAAAACTACTACTTGGCACAATGTCTGTCATTTCTTATTAAGGTGACCCAGAGAGAAGGGTTGAACGACCAACTGCCTTCTCAAAGATACGCAAAACAAACTGAATATATCCAGTAATCATTAAACACAGAACCAAATATAACGGACAATGACATTGGAGCAACCAAATATAACAGACAAAGAAGATGAAGCAATTCAATACCCATGAATTAATTCTGTGACTTGAGGCAGCAATTCTTCATCCCTCAACTTGTGTATCCTGGTTGCTATGGCATCAACAGCTTTAATACAAACATTAATTTTTGTCAGCAATTTTCTTATTGAAGCCTGGGTAGCATCAATCTTACTAGATTCAGCTCCATGCTCATCTAGGTATTTTAGTCTCTTGCACGTCTTTTCATAAATAACACGGAGCCTTTCTTCATCCTAATGCACAAGCAAACAAATACTAATCAAGAAAAAGTGAACGAGAAGAAACACCAAAGCACTAAAAAGTCAACAATTTATGATTGGAACATAGAATTGAAATTCGTTATTAAAAGAAAAAAAGAATTATGTATCTGATTTTAGTAGAGGAACTATTCCCATATGAAAATTCAACTAGTGCATATAGGAATCACGATCCACCATAATCCAACTAGCATAACTTTAACTTTTAGTTACTAATTTTCACTTCAAAGTAACAAAATTCATGTATACGTTTTAACAAGTACGAATTTTCATCATAAGAGCAAATCTAAGAACCAAGAATTTCGTTTTTATTCTTCGAGTCCACACCTTAACTTCTTTATATAATTTCTTCTCCCATGCGTAAAGTTTCTCCAATGTTGATGAAAGCTTTCCAGACTTGAAGTTGAAATCTTTTCCAGGTTCTCCACGGTATGCTTTTGCCAATTTCATTGTTTTAGATGATATCCGTATAGATGGCCTGGATGGAGGCTGTGAAGATAACATGGAAGGTGCTATAAGATACAGGATCCTGGAAAAGATCACTGCATGGAGATGCATAAGTTTCAATTGATTAGTGAAGTGCTTGTTCATAAAGAAAAACTTAAGCATCATTTTCTCCAATTGAAACCACGAAACTAATTCATATGCGACAGTTTCACAACTTTTCAGCTATATTTCATAATACAATAAATATCAAAGACTTCTAAATTTCTCATATCTTAATTCTCTTTCATATTTGCAAAGGAAACCCAATAGACAGAAAGATAACATTTTAAAAACAATGGAAGATATGTATAGGTCTTCAATGGTACTTTATAAGTAAGAGTGTAAGACAACTTTTAAAAAAGCTAAAACAAAGTAGATCTTAAGAAACAGGTAAGAGACCGTCTTATAATCATCTATCAACACTGAAATTGTGTATAAGGAGAGTGGCTTAATTACTCTATCTTCCAGAGCCTTTTCAAAAGAAAAATCTTCGAGCAATCTCATATAAACAGCGTGAGCCGAATGTAATTTACGAACGCGATTCAAATTAAGGTTTGGGCCAGTCGACATAGGTATGCCTCAGTAGGTTATCAATTGAAAGGCTCTTTCACAAATTCAGAGAGAAAAATTATCATATAAGATGACTTTCCACGACAACACGGATGAGAAATAATACCAATATTAGAAATTTTCACTTAAAACACATTTTTAGAAAAGGACACATCTCAAATAACACAAACAAAAGCTAAAAACACTGTAGAGGACAGTAGATTCATTCGACTTTTACCTTTTAATGCAGTGGCTCTAGGCTGATACGGCAAGTTGCCCACCTCAAGCAACACACCTACCTCCTTCCCAAAACTAGAAGCAGTCTCAAATTCATCCCTAATTTCCTTGACAACTTCTTGAAGGTCTCTTGCACCATGTACCGACAATGTTGTCAAACTACTCCTCTTGGAAGACTCAACTTCCAGATTTGGTGCCTCATCAATCTCAAAACTCACTCCTTTCTTCCTAGTAGACCCTTCTTCGGGGCTTTTAGACACAGTTGTATCAATTGTATCAATCGTCTCTGAACTGCTCTTTATATCTGTCTCCTGAACAGACTCTGGACTATCATTGCTTCTCAATGGCACTGGTCTTGAGCTTCCGTCACTGCTCTGATGCGACGATGGTACAGCCCTTGAAGTACCCTCCCCTGAATTCTTGTTCCTGCTGAAGTTATCCTCATTCATCTTTTGCTTTGCCTTGACCTTCAATCCTTCTGGCTCTGTTTCATCTTCCAACTCAGGAATCCCCTCCCTCTCCCTCACTTCCTTCGAATCCGGACTACTCGTGTTTGACCCGTATCCATATCTCATAGTCGGATAGTTAGCCGGGTAACCACTGTTATCATAAGTATCAAAGAAATTGAGATAATCCCAGGTGGAAACTCTCGGTGGCGAAGGCGGAGCTGGCGGCGGACTCGGCTGCCTGTACTGATAATCACTTGGTTGCGACGGTGAACCCATCGAGAAACCGAAAAAGCCACCACCATTACTACTATGCTGCGGATAACCCGAGTACCCATAAGACGAATCTGACCATTGTCCAGTTGTGGCACTAGTATACCTTTCAGTATCAGGCTCCTCGTACACCATGGACTGTACGGCCGTTCCGGACCTCTTCGCGTAATACATATAGGAATTAACTCCGGGAGAAGGAATCTGATAAGGCCAATCAGTCGGAGGGTAGCTTTGAGGAAAGGGTCTCTGGCTATGGCTCTCCCCCTTAGGACTATCCTCAACATGAATGTGACCCGACCCGGACCCCAATTCGGAATCCGAGTCGGACCCAGATGACAAATGCAAATGCGAGTCCTCAATGTCCTCCTCTTCCTCCGGCGAATTGAGATGCGAGGTAGAAATCGAAGTCGAAGACGACGAGTTCTTGCTTTCGTCGCCACCTCCGGGCGGCTTCGGTTTATTCTTCTTCCTTTTACCTACGTCAGACGGCAATGTGAGGACCGGAGAGCCGGGAAAAGAAGAAGAGTCCGCGGCGGCGACGACGAGCTCTTCCTCGACGAATTTTCTAAGGGCGTCGCCAATGTCCTTGAGGGACTGGAAGTAGGAGACGTGGGCTGCGGCAAGAGCGTAGCGGTGATCCGACGCCGTTTTGACGAAGTCCTTCCGCTCTCTGCAAAGTGTGACCAACGGCAAGTCGTCGACCTTGGAATTTCCGCAGCCCATAATATTATTCACCGCACACAACAAAACCAAAACCAGAAGAAACTGCTTCTTCTTCTTCTTCTCCTTCTCCTTCTTCTTCTAGTTCTTCACCATGGCTAGTAGTACTAGCAGTATCAACAATCCTCATGGTCCTCCTTCTGGTCTTCTCCATGCCTGTCCGTACAAACGAAGCATCGTGAAGAACAACCCCAGATCCAAAGATGATCTACCCAACAAAGAAAATCAATTTTCAGACAAAAATAAGAAAAAAAAAAAACCCAACTGGGGAATTTATCAATTTAAAGAGAAAGAAACCCTAGAACCCAGCAGAAGCAGAGCAACACATGCAAACCATGTACACAGTGTATACACACACATATACATATATGTACATACTATGTATACATGGCACCCCTCCCCTATTCCCAATGGGGTATTCTCTTGGTGTGGGAAATTAAATTTCTGAAAAAAACTGAAAAAAAAAGAAATATAAATAAAAAAAAAAACTGGAGTGACTGACAGAGAGAGAGAGAGAGAGAGAGAGAGAGAGAGAGAGAGGATGAATTTGGAAGGGGCGCATGAAAACGAGTGATTACGGGGATCAAAATCTGACCGTTGAGATCGACGACGGGGCTGAGTAATGACCGTCCATGCAGATAGATAGAGAGAGAGAACCCGACACTCAGAACTTGTCCCAATTTGGTGTATGAAATCTGAGACAGAGGGAGCGAGAGAGAGAGAGAGAGAGAGAGACACAGAAGAAAAACAGAGATTTTTGTATTTGAAAATTGGAAAAATCTGAGAATTGAATTGAATTATTAAATAAGGGCATGGGCATGGGAATGCGTGATGTTAGAGATCTGTTCCATTAGTGTGGTGTGTGAATCTGCGTTTTGGGTTTTTTTTTTTTTTTTTTTTTGGTAATTTGAATTTCTATTTCAGAGTTCAGACTTTTTCTGTCTATGGTGAAAAAGAAAGCTCCTGGAACCCGCCACTGGAATACGGGACATTGTCATTATTACCTTTTTCAAGCCTTTTCTTTTTTAATTTTATTGTACAATTAAATAAAGGGGAGGACTACAGTAGGGGCGCCCCTACGTAGGGCCACCCCTTATACATCGTTGGATGGGAATCTGTGGAGAATAATGGGAATCTGTGGGGAATCTATTTATACACAGATTCCCATCCAACGGTGTATAGACAGGGCCCTACGTAGGGACGCCCCTACTGTAGACGCGCCCTTAAATAAAATCTGAAAATTTCAATAAATAAAAGTAAAATATTAACAGAGAGATAAATCATTCCACGTGGTTGTAATCAGTAACCTTGTAATAAGTTGATTATTTTTATTTACTAAATTTGTCTTGAATTTGTCAAGCGCCCCTTTAATAATTTATTTATTTATTTTCCATGTTTGAGTTTTTCAGCTTTCTTACTTTCTGCCTTCTTTTTGAGTTTTCTTTTTTTTTTTATTCTATGAGTTTTTTTTCCTTTCTGCCAAAAGTGCCCTCATATCTAGTTGTTATTATCTTAGTTTTTTTCTTTGCTACATAAAGCAGATGATATGATTTTTTTTTTACTTCCTTATTATTAGTTTTTATTTTTTTGAAGTGTAAACTATAATAGATAAACATTATCCTGTAATCCCATTCCCAGCAAAAAAAAAAAAAAAAACATTATCCTGTAATCATAGCGACTCCAGAGTCACCTAACTCTGTAAATTCCAATATATCACCCACATGGTTGCCCTCTCTTTATTTAGCTCAATCAATTAAAAATATCTATTTGTAGAAAAGCTCTCTATCTCTCTCTCATATCTTCGATCCATAGGTTTCTAACCTGCCGTAGGGGATATCTTAATAAATCATTAGATATAGTGTACTAAAAGATATAGATATATAGAAGTTTTGTCCCACCTGATTTTAGAACTGTGTAAATTTTATTCGTTTTTATTGTTTTTGTGTGTATTTTGCTAGTATTTTTATAGATTTAAAGCTTCCGATATCTAAATTTAGAAGATTTTATTTTATCAAATATTATTTTTTTTAGAAAATTCATGCTCATATCAGTCGAAAGAACTAATTCTAATTATGAAAGATGATTTGAACGAGCTGAAACATCTTACATAGAGCTCAAATATATCTGTGGATTTATATGCACATCATCTATATATGTTTTGTTTGCATAATTTATTCCTCCATAGTTTTGTTGATTGTTTTCTGGTATAGATTATCTCTAATTTGATCCTTGTATTAGATTTGTAACTGTATTATTATTATTATTTTTTGATAAAAGTGATTGTATTATTGTTATTGGTGAATTGAAAGTCATCTTTTAATTAAAAAAAAATCTCTATTTGTATTTCTAAAATCAAAATAATAATAAGTAAATAAATCTCTTATAAAATGTTAATTTATGCATCATGCATCTATACGTACTAGCGGTTTACATAAGTTAAGGTTACATGTATCTCTTTGTTCTTATTTACTTTAGTTTCAGTTCTTAAACAATAATTAATGTTTTCACCATAAAATATTGGGCATTTTTTTCAGCCAATTGGGGACATGATATAAAACTATATACTAATATAAATTCTTACGATTAGACACTAATAAAACCAACGAAAGTTTAATTAATATTATGTACACTGAAAATATTATGTAACTGAAAAAATATATATATATATATATATATATATACAGAAAATTTGGATTGAATTGGCCTGTTGGGTTATACGGGTTTATGTACACTCCTAATATTATGTAATGCATAACAAATGCAAAAACCTCATACGAGTTTCCAGCAATAAATAAATAAACAACTTCATAAGACTCAAAGAGTCAAAATGCAACTGAGTTTCTGCGTAATAGCTCGTGCTCTTATATGATATCAGCAAATTTTATAATGGTTTTCTTAAAAGAGTTAACTACCAAAAAATACCGTCAATTATGCACTTTTTGTAAAATCGGTATCGTGTTTTGGACTCTACAAAAAAATATCTCCATATTTGAAATCTCAAAAAATGTATATCCTTTGCCCAAACTTTTTCTATTTTACTCTTTTTGAAAAGTTGAAACCAGATTAAATTTATCTTATTCTAGCTTCCAAACAGATAAAACCTCTCATTTGTTTTGTCTTCGTTCTTCTTCTTTCTTCCTCTTTTTTGTTTCTTTTCTTTTTTTCCCTCCAATTTTCCATACAATAGGATGTTATTTTGTAATTGTTCCTATTTTTTTTCTTTTTTCTCCTTTTTTTTAACAATTTTTTCAGTTGTTTTCTACTAGTTTTTATATTTGATAACAAGGATTAGCTATTCTATGCTATTTCTAAACTATTTATCAGAGGCAAAATTGTCTTTTTATAGCTTAAATTTGGAAAAATTAGGGCCGAGGGTATACATTTTTTGAGATATTAAAATTAGAGGTATTTTTTTTTAGAGTCCAAAATACGATATCAATTTTGCAGAAGTACACAGTTGATAGTGTTTTTTGCAGTTTACTCTTTCTTAAAACCCCAAGAATTGCTCCTGTTTTATCCTTATTTTTTCCACCCAAAGATTGATTTTTTTTCATTTTCATTTTCTATTTTCAATGACTAATAAATCTAATTTAATTGTCCCCTCAAACAGAAAAATAATTTTATTGTTCACCAATATCATCTAGACTGCCCGTCAACATTTTATAAAGTTCAAAAGTATTTGAACATTATAACGCGTAGAAAAATTTTACACATGATGACAGAAGTTATTAGCCTTGCTAAAAATATACAATAAGATGAGGTAGAATTATATTTATATATATATATCTGCATAAAGGATTATAATAATTGTATCAAGGATTTGACTATTTGACATGTGCAAATAATTCCTAAAAATTAATTACTATTAGTAACACCATATATTTCCTAAACTTATGTTTAAATATTTTTTTTAAGATTACCAATAAACATGAAATACAACCTTAAAAAAAAAACATGAAATACAAGAAATTAACTAATTTTCCCTTAAAGGACTCCAGCAAGAAAGTTAAATAAAATTTATCGCTATGGTGTTACTCGGATCAAATAGGACCTCATAATTAATGGATTTCATTCTTTAATTTAGCTCAAAAATAAAACAGCATACAACTTTTGTATGGAGCATTGTACTTATATTATATATATAACGTTAATTCTTTTTAAATGATAAACGTGGAATAAATTTCGGTGGTTATATATTTCTTCTTCTTCTTCCTTTTTTTTTAATTAAAAAAAATGCAGAATCTTATATATTTATCATGAATATTATTATCGGTTGCCACCCAACCATAATGCTCTGTGGCATATAAAACAGCAAAATTTTAGAGAAATACAGAAAGATGCACACAAATAACACAACTCTCTCTCTCTCTCTCTCTCTACATATATATAACTCAGGGGTATTTTGGGAATTGCACATGTGGGTCTATTTAGTTTGCAATCACACCTAATCCCCTCCATAATTGGGTCCCCGAAAATACAATCCCTTCTGAAGAGACAAAACTTGGTTAACAAAATAAGGAAAAAAGTGTGCAAAAAAAACCAAGTTTTGGAAGCAATAAGCCAAAAGTGGGAGGAGTTGTTTGTGCGAAAGGGACTTTGGTACGTTGGATTATTTGACATACAATATAAATGTGTAATACACTATCAAATGGTATAGCCGTTTGTTGTTAAGTTTTTTGTTTGCGTTGTTGAGTACAGATCTGATGGAAAAAGTGCCCTTTTGTAATATTGGGTGGCTATTCCTCTTTCTTTGATACAATACAAGACACACAAAAAGGTTATTTTTCACTTAATTAATGATGAGTTGGGCTAATTCCGACCAACCACTTGGCCTACCAAGCAAATCAAACCTATTAAAAAAATAGAGATATAAATAAATAAATGCATGAACTAGGTAGGTGTAATTGGACCCCATCTTTTGATCCCCATGCTTTTTAGTTTTGGGTGCCCTTTTCTCTTTTTTGCTTATAGCATTTGGGATCCTCACTTGGATTTTCATTCCACTTTCTAACCTATATGATGTAGTATAAATTGAGAAAAGAAATAGAATCGGTAGGAAAAAAAAAATGAAGAGAATTAAGTAAGAAACACGTGAATATGTAGAATAGCAATAGAATTAATTCATTCACTCATAATTTGAAAAATAATTATATAATTAAAATATATTTATAAACAAACAATTGGAGACAATTAAGAAAGTAGACAAATTTTATAAATGGATAAAAACAGAAAATTTAAAACTAATTATCTAAAAAGAAAATAATCTAATAATTAAATAAACTCAATTAATAATAATAATAATATTCCTAATTGTACTAAGAATGTGCCGCATCACTGTAGTTTGAATATTTTTTAAAAAAAATTGTTTAAAAAAATTTACTTTTAATACGTTATTTTGTTATTATTATTATATTTGTCTCTCAAACAATAATAAATTGGAAAACATAGAAACTATTGGAAAGGATCGTAACTAGTGAGTGCCTTTTAAGCATTAAATTCAGATAACGGATTGATTAGGAATACATTTCTTGTATTTTTTATTTTCAAAAAAATCAACCTATACTTCTCCCCTTAAAATTTCTAACATAAAATTTTTATTTCATTTCTGAAATATTAATTATTGATGAAAGCATCTTTATCCTCAGTATTTCGAAATCTAAATTATTTCCAAACAAATTATGAATTAGAAAATTTAGGTTTTGTTTCAAATTTTTAGTTGTCTGGTAATAGTTTCCTATTAATTTAGAAATTGTTTGAAATAATTTATACTTTAAAACAATCATTGAGAAGTGTGTTTTTGTCAATTAAATTTACTCCCAAAAACTTTAATGTTTCAGGGTAAATTTGAAATCATATATCATAATTTCAAGGGTGAAGTGTAATTTCCAATAATGAAGGGTTCAATTTAAAAAAATAAAAACTAGAGATAATATTTTGTAATAGACCCTTAAATTAACTTATGTATCGTGAGTTTATGAAGCGTAGTTTCCAAAAATGAATGGTTAAATTTTAAAAAATAAAATTAAAAAAACACTACAGAGGATAAATTTGTAATAGACTCTTAAATAACTCATGTATCGTGGGTATATGCAAGGTAGTTTCAAGAATGAAATGGTTAAACTTCTATAAAAATCAAAAACTTGAGAGGATATATTTGTAGGAGACCCTTAAATTAACTTCTTCATCGTGAGTCCTCTAAGTTCTAGTCAGTCTCCCTTTTTTTTTTTTTTTTTTTGCAAATTAAGCATGATGCATTACAAAATAAACATTAAAACTGCAATCATTTTAAAATTTAAACAAAATTGTAACACATAATTGATTCATATTTGCTTTTTGATTTTGAATCAAGGTTGGGCTTTTTCTAAAATTAAGCGTAATGAAAATACTGAAATTTATAACAAGTACAAATTTTTGGACATTTTTCGTATTCGATAATTTTGTATATATTGTTTACATGGGCCTAAAGTTAGTTTTTATAATTTACGGTGAATTTACACAAATAACGTGTCTTGAGATAGGGAATTGAAAAATTGAAATACTTTCTACATATTGAAAAGGGATAACTGAAAAAAAAAAAAAAAAACTCTTAAGGTATGATATTTTTATAATTTTAACCATATTTTTTGATTTGTGCAAAATTATACATCTATATTTCAAATATCTGCAAATTTGTACCTTTTGTGTACAAATTAGATGATTTGTACTATCTATTTTAAATTATTTTCAATAGATTTTTTGTGTTAGTAAGCAAATTTAAGATATTCTTAATTTAGATTCTGTATTTAATGAGAAATTTGTTGGTCAATTTATATGCAGAAAGTACAAATTTGCAAAGATTTGAAATGCGGAGATATAATTTTGCACAAACCAAAAGAAAAGTAAAATTTGCAAAAAGACTATACTTCATGATATTTTTTTGCATATAACTCTATTGAAAATTTAGGACATGTTTGGTACAGGATTCGAATCCTATTCTTTAAATCTAGAAACAGCTTTTAAGTAGAAAGTTGGAAGGAGTTAATATTTTATCTCCTTCCAACTTTCTACCTAAAAATTGTTAATTGTTTCTAGATTTGAAGAATAGTATTCGAATCTTATACCAAACGTGCCCTAAGAATCTTACAAAACTCAGCTAAAATCATTCATCAAGTAATTAATGGTCACTTGATTGGTGATCTCCCGAAGTCATCATTGGATCTCGGCCATTGATGATCACCTAGTAAATGACTAAATGAATCACCCAAATAACTATATCTTTGAGTCGCCTAGTATATCCTAGAATCACGTAGTTAATGACTAGCAGAGTTTTCTTTAAAATTAATAGATACGGTGATCCATCAGTAATCCAATATAATATAATTGTCACAATCACGTAATACTCTTGAGAGTTGAGAGCATATAACTATTTTTTCAATTTAAAACAATATTCAATCGGGTTGGTTGACATTGATTTGGCATATTCAATTCTATATATATATATATGATTCTAAGCAGCCTAATTGGTTATTGTTCAGTCCAAATGATCGATTATTAGCCGATGAACACCCTACCAAACAAACTTAGAAACGGTCAAGGATATAAACAATCTGCCTAACCATTTAAAAATATATATATATATATTGAATCCTGGAGGCACCATAGTTCATAAAAATACTTATAATGTTTATACAATATTTGTATGCATACAATAATACACATATATTAGCTTTACGGAATATGATTCCTGAGAGAAGAAAGTGTAGATTTAGGAATTGTACTTGGGGCCACGGGTGGTGTGCCAGCGCCACTAACGGTGAGCTGGAGAACGTGTTAAACTATAGTCTCAGTAGCATTTTATTTGAAGCAAAAAAAAAAAAAAAAGTTAGACTTATTTTGACTTTTAAGGCTATGAGACTGTGGTTGTGAATTGTGATGATTCGACGTCAGCCTCCGTAGATGCATTTAATTCTCAAATCGTTTTTGAAGTCATCTGATATATACGACGTGCTGGGAGCTCCATTTAATACGATGGTCCCAACCTATTGTTTGCGCCGCGTTAGACGTCGAAACAATTTACATCGGGCTATTAGAGTCCGCTCCTCTCTTCTAAAGTTCTAACCTATAACTCATTAAATCTGGGGTTATTTATTTACCTGAGTAGTGACTTTAGAGATTTTAAATATGAAGGCTACTTTCTACTAATTTAGGCCTCGTTTGGAACATGATTATGATTGGGATTGAGATTATTTATCCCATGTTCATATTTGATGTCAATGTGAGATTGAGATAAATAATCCACAACTCCAAATAGTCTCATGTGAGTGCGATAATCTATCTATTTTAAAAGTGTGAGATTCATAATCTCACACCAAAAAGTGGTGGGAATCATATCTATTCCAAATTCCAAAATTAGTGAGTCTCACATTATGAATACTGTTTATATTTTTTATGATTTAAACTAATCTAAAATAAATCTATTGCACATTCCAATGAAAAGTGAGTCTCACATTATAATAATAATAATCCTAATTCAATCCAATACTATAACAAACATAGAATATTATTAAGTTTATACAATCCAATCCATTACAATGTAATCCGATGCTATAATTCAATCATAGTCTCGCATACCAAATGCACCCTTAGTACTCAATATAGAGGGTTTGGGATTATACTGCACCCAATCATTATAGCAATAGTCGATAAGAGTCGTGGAACTAAGGTGATGCATTCCATCATCTGATAGGTAAGAACCAACGTTAGGGTTCTTTACAAAATATATTTTTTCCATGGTATATTTTAGGAAATACACTATTCTTAACAAATTTTAAATGAATATACATTTTTAAGTTTTAAATTGTAAGAATCAACGAATGGAGTTCTTTACAAAATACACATTTGTAATAATGTATTTTAGGAAATACACTATTCTTAAGAATTATTATGTGAATGCACCTTTTTAAATTTTAATTATTTAAAATAAAAAAATGCTAATAGCACTTATCTTATCAAGAGTCCACATTCTGACTAGACATGAGAGGTCGAGTTGCTAGAGGCCTTGTCGAGCATCTCTCGACACTAATGTCTAGTATTCCTGACACCATATGTAGCACATAATATTCAAACATAT
Source organism: Trema orientale (assembly GCA_002914845.1). NCBI lineage: Eukaryota > Viridiplantae > Streptophyta > Magnoliopsida > Rosales > Cannabaceae > Trema > Trema orientale. Next base: position 882,086 of record JXTC01000050.1, read on the forward strand.
ATCCAAATCTAGCTAGACACAAGGAGTCGAGTTGCTAGACACCTTGTCTAGCACCGCTCGACACTCTTATCTAGCGCTCTTAACATCTTGTCTAGCACTCAATATTTAAACTTTTCTTTTTTTGGTCGAGTTACTAGATACCTTTGTCTAGCGCTCAACACCATGTCTAGTACTTTCGACTTAAGGGTATATTAGTCTTTTTGCATCTCTTTTTTTTTTTTTTTTCTTTCTTTCAAAAAAAGGGATGTAATTACCTAAAAACTATTGAGAGGGTGTAGTTTTTAAATTGATAATAGATTGATATAATGGATGTATTTCTCTAATTTCTTCCAATATTAAAAAGTGTTCATCGAATATTTTTGTTAACAGGATTGGAAATTTATATGATTAATGCCTAAAAAGAGATGTCACTCTACTCTAGTTTCCATTTCTCTTCTTTTTCATTATAAAAAAAAAAAAAAAGAAGTACCTTTTACGTGAAGAGAAATTCTAGTGACCATGAGACAATTTTGCAAATGAACATCACTAAGGACAAAAGCTATTCACAAAAAGTTTCATATATATTTCAAGTGTGTACGTATATGTAATAACCTAACTTTTTTTGCTTTATTAAAATATGGCTTCATAAGCAACTATGGGTGCCCTAGAAGGAAACAAGAAGAAGAAGCATCTAGTATTTGATAAAACTAAAAGATAATAGGCTCGTTGATATGGAGTCTTAATCTCCAAAATTGGTTTTTGAAGATGTTACACTCTCTAATTCATACTATTTCAAACTACGTACTTCTCTGCATTTTTAACAAATTGGATTCTTAAAATAACAATAAAATGTGAGACTATCTCTAATGCTTGTCAATGCTAATGTAACATTTGTCACATAAAAATAACAAAAGGTAAAATTTAGTATATTATTTCATTTTTTTTAATACAATGCATAATGCGATTCTAATAAAGTCTTATTCGTTAACTTTTTGTCATTAAATTTTGTAATTAGTTGAGTATTAGAAATTTTATTGTTTGAGCATTGAAAATTGTATTGATTATCTAGAGTAATTAATTGACTATATTGCTAATACGATTTTTGGTATTTTAAAATTTTAAATAACGCAAATTAGTTCAAAGTTAATCAATTGCCAATACATATCTGGTATATGTTATACTTGGTGCCAAAAATGCACTACTTTGAAGATAATTTGTGTTTTATCTAAATTATATATTGGCACATAAATTTGCCATTACATTGGCGATACTTCCCATGGACACAATGCCTATTAAGGTTGTGTGAAAATAAATAAATAAATAAATAAAAAGTGAACCAAATAAATTGAAACTGAAAACATGACTAAGTTTTGAAGGAAAAAAAAGTACAATATATAAACATATATTTCTAATAAGTACTATTATTCCCTTAAAAAAAAAATTGTACTATTCTTTAAAATTTTAAACAAAACCCTTGTCTCTAGAATCTGATCTCTTTCATTTGCCTCCCAATCGTGAACCTAAAAAAATCAAAACCTAATAAACGAAACTAAATTAAAACAATAAATTGTCTGAAACTAACTAATTAATTTGGAGGTACATGCAAACCGACCGATCGATGTATAACCTAAAAATACAATGTTAAAAAAAAACACAGATACATATTAATTACACTCTAAAAATTCCATGCATGACCAAACAATGGATCTTGTTTGTCATAGATAGAATTACGGTAGATATGTAGTAGAGTTGGAGATATTAAAGAAAAAAAATAAAACAAAAACAACTCTATGCATCTTCTTTCCATGTATTGTATGAAAATATAGAAAAGAGCGGAGGAATTTGAAAGGAGACATGTAAACGAGGTCATCCTCTGTCCTAATGTAAACCGGGAATTGTAACCGAAGAAAATTAACTCTTGCACGCATATAATTGGAAGTTTTCGTGAAAAAATTCAATTCGATCGACAAGTCTGAGTTGGCTGCTTGCGTCAAGTTCTTGTTCAACAATTTTAAGGTCTTCAAATTTCTAGGGCTTGGAAGTTTGGTGTTTTGGTTCTATATATTGTCAACACCAAGAAGTCATGTGATTTGGATTTCTGTTCCCATTGGGGAAAGACCACAAAGTTTGAATTCGATTACTCCCATGATATATATTAGGATATGTGTTGTGTAACAATTCATGTCCTGCATAATTCGTTCGAAAGTGCCTAAATGAGACTTTTACTTATTTATTTTTTTTTGGAGGGAAGACTTTTGTAAATAATATTTTTCTCTTTAACTTAAGAGAAAGTGTTAGAAAAAGACGAGACAACTCTCAATTTTAAAATTTAAGCACTAAACCCGGAGAGAGAGAGAGAGAGAGAGAGAGAGAGAGAGAGAGAGAGAGAGAGAGAGAGAGAGATTTTGCGTGTGCAAAATTTAGGAAAACCCAACGATTTATTTAGTAAGAATCGTCTATAATCTTAAGACATAATAATGTACTAAATATCTGAAGCTTAGATATTCGTACATCCACCAATTCATTACTACCAAGTTACAATTTTGAACATATAAAATTTGTACATTTTAAGCTCCCTTTTGGGTTAATAGAAATGGGTTAGAGACTTTATATTTTTCTTGTTTCAACGCGCAAAACCGATATCATTGCTGTCGATGATGATGTCTTTTTCCCCCCTTTGAGTGTATAAGTTATTCTATAGTCTTTCTTTTATGTGGAGCAAAACACCATTTTTTTTAAGAAAAGGAAAGAAAGAAAAATGCACTAAACACTATTCAATTACTCTACAAGAAGTGCCAAGTAATTGATAACTGAACCGAACCCATCAATAATTTGTTCATAGGAAAGTGAGAGATTCGATCGTATCACCGTCGGTGTCGAGTCACTTATTATAGTTCTAATTCTTTACGTCTATATATATATATAAATAACTTTTTCATGGCAGACAAATCACTATATCAGTTTATTAAAAAGGTAATGCAAAGAATATAATCTACAGATCTAAATACTGAAAAAAGAATAATTAATGAGCTACATGAAGCAGAAATAGTTTAAAATATGACTTCGGTTCCTATAATATTCCTAAACAACTGATCCCTAGAACTAGAAGGCTAGACTTGTAGAAAAAAAATAAGGAAAAAGGAAAAAAGAAAAAGGAGAGGAAAAAAAAAAAGGAATTGATCCCTAGACTATTTCAAAGAAACAAAAAAAAAAAAAAAAGAATTGATCCTGACCTTCCATCGAATAATAGAAAGGGAGGGAAATTTCTCCATTTTTCCTACATAGGTGTAACACTTCGCTGGTTGAAAAGCAAAAGCAATCCACCGAGATCTATATCATGTATATCATGTCACATCCGGGACTATAATGGGTCCCGGAATTCTCCATAATCACAAAAGCACATAAATTTTTAATTTTGTAATGTAGGGACCTATCATCTAATAGATGCATGCATATATATATCTATCTATATATATTATATTAAGTCTGGAGCAGAGGGAGTGTAAAAACTCTGATAGCTTCTTTGATCACGATTCTATTTTTAAAATTTTTAGAAAAATCCTAATTTTTTCATGATATAATTGGTCCTATTATTATTTTTCTTTGCTATAATTGGTTGAAATATATATTTGTATTATATAATATTATATTTAGTTTAATATTAATGATACTTTATAAGCCTGGAGCAGAGAGAGTGTAAAAACTCTGATA
>JXTC01000050.1:886282-900661 GCA_002914845.1 Trema orientale
ATTTAATATTAATTATACCTTATATTAATTTAGTTCATTGAACAAAAAGTTATGTAATATTCATCTCATCAAAATAAATATAGAGACAAATACATTCTTTAATATTGTAATACATTGAACCTAACTATAAATTAAGCCTAATATATGTAATATTAATACCGTATCGCGCAAAACGCGGTATAACGTCTAGTATATAATATGTATGAGAATGTAATACTGAAAGTGGGTTGCAATAAGTTTATCAACAAAAAAAAAAAAAAAGTGGGCTGTAATAAGTAATAACCAATTATTGGGGATGGCTACGGTAGGGGCGTCCCTACGTAGGGTCATGCCTTAATTATCGTTGGATGGGAATCTGTGGGGAATAACGGGAATCTGTGAAGAATCTATTTATATAGAGATTCCCATCCAACGGTGAATATACAGGGCCCTACGTAGGGGCGCCCTACTGTAGACGCGCCCCCAATTATTTATCAGACTTAAGAGCCCAGAATAGATACTATATATCGGTTTCAAACTTCAAAGAAATATCACATACAGAAATAAATAAACAAAACAAAATTGATATCACATAAATAAATAAAACAAAACTGCGACCAATATGAGATAATTTAGATCCTAGTATCCACCGGAGATTTTTGTTTTGATAGTTCGCATTGAAACCCAAATTGGATAGTGGCTACTAAAACGTAAAAATCTTTTGTGGGATTTCAGTTAAGTTATTTGTCTTTGAAAATTGAAGGAACCAATCGACCAGCTTCTTACACAAGCTGAGTTATTAGTTCTTAAAAATAAATTAGGCAATCATAGATAAAGTTGGGTCCAGGGTCACCGCTGAGCTAGTGAGCTGCATGGATTGTGAATATAAAAATTAATAGACGCATTTATTGAAGTTGTCATTGACTCGAACACGGACGAAGCCCAGAGTCCGAGTCCCACAAAAAGGTAAACAAAGGCTAGAACCTTTCTTATATGGGCTTTATCTGAAAAGACTGAAGAAGATAAATAATGAACTCTCTCTCTCTCTCGCTCATGACTCATGAGAGCTATTTATTAGAGAACATCCAATATGCTTTCCTATATGGGAGCATAGCTATAATTTCTTTATGTCTTTACACTTTTGAGGGAAAGAAACAGTTGACAACATTTTTCTTTCGTTCACATACCCCACTAATAATATAGTTTTTCAAGTAATGGTGGAGCACCATGTCCCACCCTTTTCAAAGATTGCACCAATCAAATAGACAAAAGTTAAAATATAAGCTCTAATGTCACCAAAGATGTTCAATTGAATACCGATAAATTTTGTTCAGCTTCGTGGCCTAATCAACAAAATAGAAAGATGGGGCTCAAAGATGCCAATAACTTGGACAAGAAAAGACAATTATTACACATAACAAGTCTCAACATTGCTCCTAAAAACATCAGAATAAGTAGTTAATTTGAAGCCTGTAAAGCATCTTTACTCCGTTCCCATAATTTTACACTCATTGCTTCGTTTTGTTTAATTTATGTAGCAAACTTTGGAGCTACTTACAAACTTCTCCATCTCAATTCAGCAATCTTTTCACGAACTATCTTCGCATATTTTGTTAAAAAGTCCTCTTGCTACTCTTATCTTTGCTACTCTTATCTTTAAGACTAAAACTTGTAATGAATGTATACACAAGATTTAATTTCACCGCATATTACCATATGAACCGTAAATTAAAGTGATATTTGTTCATTCATTGGAAGGGGCAGTAAGGCTACAGGCTAACATGTATTTTTTTTTTTTTGGCTTGAAGCTGACATGTAAAACTTTTCCGCCTAGAGACGTGAACCAAATGAAAAATGCTTGAAGAATGAAGAAAGTAACACAATGGACACTTCTAGTCAAAGATTTAATTAATGACAGATGTCTATCTGGTTTCCTCATTTTTTAATTGCAAGTAGTAACTAAGCAGATGGTTTTGTTTTTTCTGCTTATTCATCTCATTTGCTTTAATTCTGCTCGAATTTTATGCAGCCTACATGCCGTTTTTCTTTCTTCCTCCATTTGGTCAGTACAACAAAATTTTGTAGAGGACATGTTCTGCCCTTTCTATTGTAAAGTTGTTACCAATTAGTAAAGTATATTTTCTTGAGTTCTAATAAAAGAGGAACAAAAATGCTACTCTTTCTGCAACCTCTCAAGGGCCAACGGGCTTTTTATAATTTCTTCTTTTCATTTGGCGTTCTTTAAGACCAGACAAGCCCAATAAGTTGGCTAAACACTGACTTGGTGATCGCATTAGGGAATTGGACCACCTGTAGCAGTTATTAGGGTAAAAAACGACTTTTCAATGACCAAGACTCGGACAGGGCTAACTTTGGCCAAAATGACTTTTTCTGTGAAAATGACCTTTTTATGAATGTTGTGCATTTTTTTTAAAATGACCTTTTTAAGAATGTCAAGGACGTCTTGACCTATGGTTAAGAAGTTCTTGACCATGAAAAATCCTAAATAATGGTTTTTTCATGGTCAAAAAGCTCTTGATACCTCAACACTCCTAAAAATGTCATTTTGAAAAATAAGTACAAAAAAGTCATTTTGGCCCAAATTAGTTCTATCCATGTCATTTTTTCTTTTTCAAAAGAATTGTTGTAAGAATATCACAATATTGGTGATGGGTGGTCAAAATATTAATGACCGTAGGTTTGCGACTTTTCTATGACCATAAATATAGTGCATACCCTCCTCAAAAAAAAAAAAAAAATATAGTGCATACCTGCCACTAATGTATCAGTCCTAAAATAGTGATTCTACAAATTACTCGCTACAAAAATCATTTTACCCCAAAACTCAAGTAGTCAGGGCTATTTCCCATCGCATGTATCAGCGGACCTACACGCAGGTATTTTCCCAAAGACCCAAGACCCAAGTTAGAAGGGCCAAAACACGCTCAGGGCTTTATGTTCCCAACAATCAACATATGGAAAAGGAGACACTACACACTAGTACGAAAAAGCTGAGCTACCCACCCAGTTCCAAATCCCAGACGAATGAGACACTACTCACTAGTATGCCAAAACTGAGCTAATATAAAACCACTGACGAAACTGCAACCTAATTTCTGTACAAATACAAAGCTGATATTAAGAAGACTAAACTAAGTTAAACTAATTTCGAGACATTACTCCCCTAATACCGTTAGCTTCAACAACACGTTATAAATCTGGGTATAAAGAACGGACCACTCCCAATTTGGCAATGCCTCCATTGAATTAGAGTGCAAACTAACAATGTAATATCATAAATAGAAAAAGCTCAAGATCTAGTTTCCAACCAGTGATGTCAAAAATGCCAAAACAGCAATCACAATCATGATATTTAGAAAATAGTTGGACTGTAGAGGCTTATCTGGGCTTCCACCAATAGCTTCATACTCTGCACGAATCTTCTGCTTCATAGCCTCTGACAGCTCTCTCTGCAATTCACATAGGTAACACTATTGAATTTTATTCTGTCTCCTTCATTTAAGACTTCCAAGTTATAGATTTGAGTTCACACGATTTGTAAAAAGCTTCATCTTGTATTATTAAAAGACACGGCACAAGAAAACATGACTGTTTTTTTAGTCCTGCAACAAACCATAAAAGGCAAGACAATGAACAATTTAAATATATATTATTTCCACTAGAAACGTCTTTTATGCTAAAAGCTGAAATAAAACTTCGAAGAACAATAAGAGGTAAGTTTTCCATTATTACAACCTTCCCAGTTGAGTATTTCGCAGCCACAAACTTCTCCGGAGCAGGTTTCGAAGAACCATCATCAATCACAATACCCTGAAGAGGGAACACAGCAAAGATTTAGTGCAATATTCTATCTCATGATTTAAGTTTATGGAGGATACCACCAGAAAGTATATTAAAAGGCAAAGAAACCCAAAAAATAAAAAGGTTTCTTGACGCGGTTTTCTGTCCCTGTTCTATGAAGCAGGGAAAGATAGGTAAGCTGACTCCAAAAGCAAATGAAACAACTCAAACACGATAATAATTGTTCGTGACCCTAAGAATAGACACATCTGAGTGTTGACACGAGAATTGTATATTTAGGAATTTTCAAAACTGAGTGCACACTCTAGAATCGCTTATACATATGTAATGAACTGGCTTAAGTAGGCTAGGTGAAACTTTAAGAAAAGCCCAGTTAGCACCCTAAAAAAAGAACGCAAAAAGCACATTCAAGGCTAACAAACCTCCGGAGGATCAAATTTAGCCCCAAGATTGCTAAGTTTAGCATGGGCTTCAGCATAATCCTTGAAGAATGCTTCCTGATCATCCGCATATTTTTCAGCATATACCTGCAAATCGTGTAATTATTTGTTAAATTTCAAAATGTGTGTATGTGTGCTTGTCGTGATCTGCTCTATAAGTCATTTGCTTTACTCTGAAAGACGGGTCATCAAAAAGAACAGCATCTGTTGGCAACACCAGAAGATCTTCATCCTTCCTCTCTTTAATATCCTGTATAAAGCAATAGCATTCAGTAGAGGAACTCTGCAATCCCTGAAATCTTTCTTTCCCCTTTTCGCAAGACAAATGCCCCACCCACAAACGAATATCAAATAAGTTTCAAACCTTGAAGTATGAATTATCAAACTTCAACCATTTCACCGTCCAGGACTGTCCTCCTGGTGCTCCTGGTCCATCTTTCTGTCAAACAATAGATTCTAGTAAACTTTCAAGCTTTCATTGTAATTGTTTGTATTCTCTTCATCTACATAATACATTACAGGTTTTGCTAGAAAATCACTGGAATGTTCAGCTGTGCTCCCAACAAAAGCTTAGAATCCGCACATACATTACAGGTTTTGTTCAGCTGTAATTGTTTGTATTCTCTTCATCTACATAATACATTACAGGTTTTGCTAGAAAATCACTGGAATGTTCAGCTGTGCTCCCAACAAAAGCTTAGAATCCGCACATACATACACCATACCAAATATAAAACACATATAAAACATCTGGCAAACATAAGTTTATGCACAAATATTACAGAATTTTTTTGTAAAAAGGAATTATATGAATATATATTTAAAGACGAAACTGATAATAGCAGTATATGCAAGAAATCCTCCACAAGATATATCAACAACGGCAATTACTTTGAAGCACCAAATATAGAAATCAATATAATTAATGATTAACACTCCTGATTAGGACATCAATATCATGATTGAAATCATAATGTATCTATATCCAATGATCATACAAGACAAGGATTTGAAATATGCACTGTTGAGGCAGCAAAGAAGCATTTGTTGTAAAACTGGGAAAATAAATTAAACCGGTTAACCTCGAATAGTTTAATATTCCTACAAAACCAAAGCCTAGAGAAGCATGCAGTAAGTGACATAAAGATCGCTATGTGTTCACCATTTGGTTACAAATCTAAAGATCAAAGACTCATAATCTCAAATATACATTACATGGAAACTGAACAACACAAACCATCGCAGCAAATAGCTAAAGAACAGAAAGATGCTTCAATACCGTATACTTTGTCTCCGGCTTGCCCCAGCCACTGCGCTCTGGTCTAGACCTTCCAAGTGTGTGTGCACCAGATAGTGCAACAATTTCCTGCAAAGCAGACATCACATGAATATTGAAATGATGTCCAGAAACCTAGTCTACAGCCACTCAAAAATCACCTTGTCATTTAAACCCATTCTGTAGAAAACTTCTCGAAGATGATCAGCAGGTGAAGGAGGGCCAGCAGCTGAAAAACAGAGCAGTATTTCATAAGACGAAGCGATAATGGTTAATGCAATGAAACTAGCAGAAACAGCATGGGTTATTAAGAAGCTATATGTGTGTTTACTGACCAGGAAGTCTCCCTTCTTCCGGGCACTGTTCAGGTCCCGACACATCTACTCTTCCATACTTCATAGGGATTTTCGGGCCCCCAGCTTCCTGAAGTTTCAAAAATACTTTGTAAGTAAAAGTTTTATCAACTTAGAAATCCCATATACCAATTTTAGTAAAAGGTGTAAGGACAACCTCCACCGCAGTAGCACTGGCCAACTGGAACAAGTCTGCATATGTCAGACCAGAGTATTTCTCTTTGATAGGCTGAAGAAGTTTCAAAGCATTCACAAGACCTGAAATAGCAGCTTATAAGACGAAACCATCACAAACTGATATAAACAACGGCATTGTCAAATGTCGAGTCATTACCTGCATTGGCTCCATGTTTGAGTTCAACCTCAAATCTCAAACTTCCATTAGCTCCACCTCTTTGTGGCCACTCCTCAATGTTCTTGTTGTAAGTACCAGCATCATGCCATCCCAGGCGTACCTATTACACAAGAACAGATCAAATGAAGGACGTTTAAAAATCCTGTCTATGTTACTATCTCTTTTTAGAACTAAAATCAAATTCATACCCCTCACCCATGAGGGGTAAGTCAAGTGGTCAAGCCCGTAGTTTATTCTCATAAGATCATGAAGTGTGGGGTTCGATTCCACATGGGAACCCGCCTAACTATTTACTAGAGTTTTCTCTTTCCCAAAGATAGTAGGTTTCACCAAAAGGACCCAAAACAAAATAAAACAAAATAAAAAAAAAAAAAAAAACCCATGCACAAAAATTATAGATAAATAAACTGATAAAGCCATTACAGAAATGACAAAGCTTTGAACTGTGCCTTGATCACTTGTCAACCCTGGATTGTTTGTTGCTTCGTCCTATCTTTTAAATAAAATATGAAAATTGGAAATGTTACAGCAATCCAAAATTCTAATCAGCGAATTACAGAAGTACACGCAAGTCGAATTCACCCGAAAACCTACTCTATCAGCGCAAAGAGAAATCAAAAGAAATAATGAATACGAGACGGAGAGACCCCGGGCCAGACTCGAGATAATTAAGCACAAAATCCAAATATTATTATGACCGAGCACAAAATGGAAACAAAAAAAAAAAGAAAAAAAAGGACATACCAGAATAGGATGGCAGAAGGTGGTGTTGAGAAGCTCCTTGATATCTTCTCTGGCACTCTTCAACTGCTCTGGATCAGAAGCCGAGCCTTTCGGAGTGGAAGCCGCACTGAAACCCCTCGCCGATAAGCATACCGACGATCTTCTCTGAAACCACACATTCACAAATCACAACACAGACAATCATGGTCTCGAATACATGTATCATATATACATATATAGATACAATACCTGGTTGAGGAAGAGATGAGAGACGAGAGGAGAGGATCTGAGGCATTTGAGAGAGGAGGAGGAGGAGGGAGAAGAAGAGAAAGAGCGGGAGGTAAGAGAGAGCGCGGAGGTGGCTCTAGCGGCGGAAGGAAGAATACGAGAGCCAAAAGCAGTAGAAGTAGCAGCAGCCGCAGCCATGGGAGAGACTGAGTGAGACGAAATTTTGGGGAGTGGGAGTGCTGCGAGGTGTAATGTCATTTTGGGTTTGGGGCTCCAAATTCCTTTTTAATTATCTGTTGCATTCGCTGATCTGCCTCTCCTCTTTTTTTTTTTTTTGTTTTGGATGGTTTTGCTAAAAGGCCAATGCCACATGGCGGCCCGCCATTTATCCGACCCCGACTAATCCGCACTTTCCAACTCCGCGGTTTGCCGACTCCCTGCTGATTATATAATCTATATATTTATATTTACGGGGATTACGGCAAAAATGACCGAATTTTAGGGCCTTTTAAGTAAATGTCTGTTGTTTCAATTTCTTTTTTCTTTTTTTTTTTTTGAAAGGCTGTTGTTTCAATTTTTAAGAATTATGACTTTTTTTTTTTTTTTTAAAAAAGTGAGAGCTTAACTAATAACCTCCACTTATTACAAATTAAAGGAAAATACCTAATACTACCCAATCCCCACCCCACCCCATCAGGGATAATTAGCTTTCACGCCTACCCCGGTGTGACTCGAACCTAGGACCGAGATCCTAGGTAGTGGGTGCTCTTACCACTTGAGCTAACCCACTTCGTCAATTTTAAGAATTATGACTTATTTCATTCTAAAAAAAAAAAACAATTATGACTTATTTGTTATCGCTAAATAAATATTATTGCAAATATTTTTTTTTTCTTTTTTGGGATAAGAGGAATGTGTCCCCCCCCCCCAAAAAAAAGAATGTGTTATAATAATATAAGAATAATATTTTTTTAAAAAAATAATGATTTTTAGCCCTTTATTAAAAAATCCATGATTTTTCATTCATATTAAATAAAATTTTCTATATATGTTTTTCTATCAAATCTCGCAAGATTCACACATACAGTTAAAATTGATGTTTAAAATTATTATAGAAATATATTTATTCTTTAAAATTGATGATTTAGGCCTACATCCATAGCTTATTGGAGTTTTGCTTAACTTATTTGCCTAACTTTTTTGTCTATCAAATTAGATTTTGACATATTAACTCAACAAGAATTGTTAGGACCATTTTTATTTCCATTATTCATTCTTATTGTTTGACATGTGTATTCTACTAAAGTATCTCGCATTACATTAATATTATATAATATAATGAAATTTACATGTCAAATAATGAGACATTAGAAGATAAAATAAAGTGAATATAACACGTGCATGGGTTTTAGAAGCTAGCTTTTGGGTTCTTAAGCCCAAAAACAACTTTCAAGAACCTGTTTGGGTAAAATAACAAAATAGATTGTGGCCTAAGAAAGCTCTAAAAAGGAAATTGACTCACATAACTTTTTTATAAAGAACTTCAAATAAAATATTAATTTTTTTTGTTTTAATAAAATTTTATATTTTCATATGTATTCTTTTAATTTTAACACAATTTTACCCTAAATTTAATGAAGGAAAAAAAAAATACAATATACTTTCTAAAATTGAATTTGAAATATATAATCTAAATAGCATACTAAAAGTTATTACTTTTACATCTCTTTTTTCTATTACATAAAACAGAAGAAAAAATTATCCCGAGTTTTGGTAAGGTTTGAACCCCTGATCCCCTAAACTCACACACACATCCCTCAAGCCTTGGACCAACTGAGTTAGCCCAAGTTGGCAATATCTCATAATATAATTAGATAGATATAGAGCAAGATACGAAAAATTTGACAGATATAGCATCATTAATTATGGTATGTAGTTTTTTATTTAAGAAAAAAAAGATATAGTAGAGATACATTTCATATTAAAAAAAAAATATATAGAAGTTCATTAGTCACTACTGCTAATGAAATACTGTTGCTATATTACCATTTATATATTGACAGTTATTGATAGTGCTGAATGCTAATTGCCCTTTAGATGATTCTATTTAGGAGTGTTCACAGTGAGTTTAGTTAGTTTAAAAGTAAAAAAACCAACCATATATATGAAACCTTGTTTTATGGGTTTAGTAGTATGAAATTTTTGAAGGAAATCAAAGCAAACCATATTTAGGCGATTTGACTTACTAACTTAGTCTAAAGTCATATTACAATCATGTAACTATCGTTTAATTTAGAGAAAATTTGTTATATATTTCATACGAAAATTCTAACTTAACCAAGTGCCAAACTTAACTCAAATTTAAATAAGTAACCACCACCGTACTTAAAAGTTTAAACTAAGTGACAACAATAAACAACAGGACTTTTGCCCTAAAAGAAAACAAAATAAGTTATAATCAAACAACATACATAAATGAATTTGTACGTCATAAAACTATAAAATATGATATATATATAGACCATATTTCTATGAAGTGAACTAGTGCAACATAAATTTTTTTATTCTCTATCGATTGATAATGAAATATTGACCGTTATATTTTAATCTAATAGTTAATATTAAATATATTATAATGAATTTCAATAGTAATTACAATAATACCAATTATAATTAAATATATACATATATTTTATTTTTATAACTATTAGATTGACAATGTCATAACTAATAATAACAAATAGTTTTTTTTTTTTAAACGATAACCATAAATTTTATTTTACATTATATTTTAATCTAATGGTTAACATTAAATATATTATAATGAATTTCACCTGTAATTATAATAATATCAATTACAATTAAATATATACATATATTTTATTTTTATAACTATTAGATTGACAATCTCGTAACCAATAACAACAAATGGTTTTTTTTTTTTTGGGAAACAATAACCATAAATTTTATTTTCTTTAATAAAATTTTCACTCTTTTATAAAAAAAATACGTTTTCGGGTTATTTACAAAAAAAATAAATAAATAAAAATACCCTTAAGTATAGTATTTTTGCAAATTTAATCCTATCTTTTGGCTTGCGCAAAATTATACATTCATATTTCAAATTTATACAAATTTGTATATTCTCTATATAAATTGACTATCAAATTCCTCACTAAACACAGAATCTGAATTGATGATAGAGTAATATTGGAGACACATATATAATTTACACACAAAAACTACACGTAGTAATATAACATGCTTTTCATCTATCCATATTTTTTTAAAGCATGACCATATTATGTACATAATTAGTGAAAAATACATGTCACATCATTGTGTGTGAGTTTTGTATGTCTCTATCATTACTCATTGAGGATATTATATTTATGCTGACTAACACAAAAAGTTATTGAAAATAACTTGAAACAGTTAGCACAAATCACCCAATTTTTACAAAGAATGTACAAATTTATAGAAATTTGAAATGTAGAAGTATAATTTTGCACAAGCCAAAAAATATGATTAAAGTTGCGAAAAAATCGTACTTTAAGGAATTTTTTTGCAGTTGTCCCTAATAAGTTTTACTCTCTTAAAATTGGTTATACTTATATCACAATTTCAACGGTAAGACCAAAAACAAGACTTAGCCTTTAAATTCTATTTGTGCAACTTGACAAAACAATCAAGATCGACTTGAAAAAGAAAGAAGGAAACAATATTGAATGGCAAGCATCTAGGAAAATGAAAAAATGAAAGCTAAATTGCACATTATTTTTTTTTTCTCGCTTGATTAGTTTAATTTCTAGTAGTATCTTTTTTTAATATATATAATTTAAAGGACAAAAATGAGATAACTAATGTGGTAACTCTCTTTAGCTGCGACTTCACTAATAAGAATGTTCACTAGAGCCTTTCAAGCGGACCCTTATTCTATGAACGATAGAGTGTATAGTAATGTGGAGCTTTTACACGATAGTCAATAGGTTTTTTTTTTTTTTTTTTTTTTGCTGGTGGGCCCCAGGAAAGGACCAACACAAGGACACAAACAAACAGAGGAAAAAAAACTAAACAGATGACAAAACAGGAAAGGACAGAAAAACAACACTCCACAAAACTAATTAGGAGGCGCCCACTCAAAAGAGTCCTCTAAAACATGCACAGGAATGGCCAACCTCTCAACAGTACCAAAAATCTCAAAATGATCTGCCTATTTGGCAATATTGTGGGCAAGAAAATTCAATGATCTAGGAATCTTCACAGCTGCCCAGCAACGAATGGTAGAGAGCATTGATCGGGCCTCCAGGATACAATCAGAAATGTTCCACACGTTTACCGGGTTTGAGGAAATGAGCTCCGAGATTACCACTTGCGAATCACCTTCAAGAATGACACAAGACCAACCCTCTAAAAGAGCACATTTTATCGCTGAAGCTACTGCCAAAGCTTCTCCAAGAGTGGGGTCGGACAGAAAATGTCTATCCGTTTGGATTCTTAGAATGTCGCCAACATCATTTCGCGCAACAAAAGCGGTGACTAAATGAGAGCTCCTAATAGCTGTGTCAAAATTGATTTTAATCCACCCTGGGGGAGGCGGAGACCAACTCAAATCACTTTCAACTGAGCCTTTTGACAATAATAGGGAATTCCGGAATTCAATCCATCTTCGACAAATGCTCTGAGTGATTATCAATAAGTCTGGCGCAACATTCTCATGAACCAGCTGGTTTCAGCACCTCCAAACAGATTCTATTAGCACTGCAGCAAACAGCAATAAATCCTCTCTTGGGATGGACTGGAAAGGAGGGCAGGAGTTAACCATTAAAGCTAAACACCACTCCGTCATAGACTCAAAATGGTACTGGTCAGGCCTAATAACCCAAGGGGAATTGAACCATAAGGCTCTAGTAAAAGAACAAGTCCAGAATAGATGGATTGTGGTTTCTGTCTCAAGATTGCAGAGAGGGCAGTGAGTATTCAATCTGACAACAAACCTCTAGTTGGCAAGGAATTGGCTATGATTGACCACCATAATAATTTGTGCCTTTGGTGGAGTTTGCTAGACCATATCCATTTCCAAAATTCTGGTGAGGCCAAAGAGTTGGAGGAGAAACGGGGGAGTTGGTCAATAAGATAAGCTGATTTGACAGTGAATGAACCTGAAGGTGAGGCTGCCCAAAACCAAGTATCATTTTCGGAAGTGGGGAGAGGAGGTTGTATCCTTAATATGGCCTTGACAGTAGTCGGGTCAAAGAAATTCTTTAATTGCTGGATGTCCTAATGGCCTGATGAAGAAATCAAGTCTGTGAGAGTTAAAGCTTGGTTCTGAAGCCCACCACAAGGGCGAGGTGTGAAACCTTGTAGGAACGGGATCCAAGGAGTTCTCCAGATATCAAATTGAGAGGAACAACCCACTTTCAAACATAGGCCCTTTTGGTTTAAATCACGAGTCCTTAGAATGCCTTTCCACACCCAGGAATCTGAAGTCTTTAAAGTGGCATTGAAAAGATCAGCATTCTTTAAGTACTTTGCTTTAACTATGGAAGCCAAAGTGAGTCAGAAGCAGTGAGTAACAACCAGCCCCATTTTGCAAGAAAGGCTCTATTCACATCTCTCGTCCTCCTGACACCTAGCCCTCCGAAAGATTTTGGTGAGCAGATGACGTCCCAAGTATTCCAATAACCCCCATGTCTATTACTATCACATTTCTCCCACCAGAAGTCTCTGAGAGAAGCATCAATATTAGCGCATGTTTTCTTGGGGATAGGGAGAGTCATCATAGTATAAGCTGGGATAGCCGCAGCAACTGATTTAATAAGAGTAAGCCTCCCTGCTTTAGATAAGACAGCCGCTTTCCACCCCGTTAATTTTGTTTGGATTCTATCCAGAAAGAACTTAAAGTCTTTCCCCTTCGATCTTGAGTAAAATAGAGGTAGACCCAAGTGTTTTGCATTTGGTTTCAATCGGTTCATTCTCAAAATGGCATTCACTTCCATGGCCTTGGCACCAGAGAAGTTTTTGCTGAAGATAACAGAGGATTTTTCCTTATTTATTTTTTGCCCAGACCAAGCACAATACTTCTCAAGGCATTTTAAAAGCCCCTCTGCTTCTTTTTTGTTTGCTCTCCCAAAAAGGTTCAGGTCATCTGCAAAGAGTAGATGATTAAAACTAGGTCCGTTCCTGGACAATTTTATTCCTTTTATCTCTCCTTTTGATTCAGCCTCATAAAGCAAACGACTCAAGACTTCCTTGCACAAAATAAAGAGATAAGGGGATATAGGGTCACCTTGTCGAAGGCCTCGTTCAGGCGAAATAGAGCCACACGGGCTACCGTTGAGGAGAAGGTTCATTGTTGGAGTAGAGACACATTGCATCACCCAGTTGGTCCGAACTTCAGAGAAACCAAAACTCCTTAAGACCATTCTTAAGAAAGACCAGTTCATACGGTCATATGCCTTCTCCATATCAATTTTAATCATCATTAATCCAACCAATCCTTTTTTCCTTTTAAGGTTGTGTATCACTTCCTGGGTTATCAAAGAATTCTCAGAAATAACCCTGCCTTTCACAAAAGCTGACTGGTTGGGGGAGATAAGATTAGGCAGGAGTGGTTTGAGGCGGTTTGCAAGAAGTTTTGAAATGATTTTATAGGAAGTGTTGCAGAGGCTGATAGGTCTATAATCATTAAGCTTGGTCGGAGAGGCTGACTTGGGGATAAGGACAATATGAGTTTCATTTAATTTGGGATGAAGAGAGCCTGAAATGAAAAAATCGCGAATCATAGAGAGAAAATCTGCTGATGTAATTCCAGTAGGTAGAATAGAACAGACCTGGGAGACCATCTGGGCCTGGGGCCTTCTCTGGGTTTAACTCTCTTAGAGTGGACAGTATCTCCTCATCAGTTGGGATTACAGACAGCTCAATGTTTTGGGCTTCAGATATGCAAGGCTGTATTATGTTAAGAATTATTAGCCCAAGATTGACTACCCAAGAGGGGGGGTGAATTGAGTTTTAAAATTTTTGCGGAACTTTTCAACTATATAAAACCATAGACCACTATTTTGATCTTTAAAGGTAAAACAATAATTATAGCAAGCACATAATGAAGATACCAAGTATAATAAGCACACTAAATATCACACACTCAATTAAATGGCTTGCAATAAAGTAAAGAGTGTAGGGATAGAGAAAGTGCAAACT
>JXTC01000050.1:905210-920391 GCA_002914845.1 Trema orientale
ATAGACCACTATTTTGATCTTTAAAGGTAAAACAATAATTATAGCAAGCACATAATGAAGATACCAAGTATAATAAGCACACTAAATATCACACACTCAATTAAATGGCTTGCAATAAAGTAAAGAGTGTAGGGATAGAGAAAGTGCAAACTCGGTTTTTTACGAGGTTCGACAAACACGACGGCTTGCCTACGTCCCCGGCCCTCGGCAACGTGCTTTGAGCTTTCCACTAATCGGATCAAGGTTGTGGGCTTGACCAACCGTTTTACATAACAAGTGATTTCTCCTTAGGCACACTCACACCTTTACAATAGTCTTGAATCCGGCTCTATCACGCCTATCACGGATTGTTTAGACTCCGGTGCCAATCTCACCTAAACCGGGTTGTTTATGAATCCGGTGTCAACCTCACCTCACAAATGTAATTTTAGATTTTTGTTGATGCTCTCAACTAGAATCTCTCACAATAATTTAGATAATACAAAGTAGGCTTAGTGAGAATAGATGAACACACAAGATATGATCTAGTTTGGCTCAATAGATTTTTGTGAAAAAGTGGATTTGAAAGTTTGGTTCACAAAAATTGGTTTGAACACTTTGAATGTATGATATAAGCAATGTAAGGATGTTCAAAGATAGTTTCAAGTGTTAGAAAAGCCTCTATATATAGACTTGAATGAAAACTAGACGTTTATAGCCGTTAGACAGACATTCTGTCACTTTCGGTAGACCGAAAATGTGTTTTCGGTCGACCGAAAAAACTAGCCGTTGGTAGTGCAGTTCTAACGGTCGAATTCTGAAATTTGCTGAAAATAGGCAGGGGAATCGGCAGACCGAAAATAGGTTTTAGGTAGACCGATTCTACCCGATAGCAATCTTTCAATTTTATTTCAAGTCTTTTTCAATTATTTCCAAAATGTGACTTTATAAATTGATTTATTATGTAATATAGGAACTATAGAAATTCATAAATCAATTTAAAAGCTTGTCTAAAATAGATTTCATATTTTAATTGGAGATAAATAGATTTGACAGTTTTGCTTTGAAAA
Source organism: Trema orientale (assembly GCA_002914845.1). NCBI lineage: Eukaryota > Viridiplantae > Streptophyta > Magnoliopsida > Rosales > Cannabaceae > Trema > Trema orientale. The sequence continues at coordinate 906,260 of JXTC01000050.1, forward strand.
TTTCCAATTTTGTGAAATCTTTGAGCCATTAAGATCATATTTAGTGTAAACAAGTATTCAAATACAAGAACTAAGTGTTTAACCTTTGTTGATCTAAGTCTTGTATTCTTGATCTTTATCTTCAAGCTCTTTTCCATCCATCTTCAAGCTTGGTTATAATAAGTCCAATATATATCCATCTTCAAGCTTGATTTTTTTGATAAACTTGAGTTAGAACTTTAAAAGCTATTTCACTACACACTCAAGTTAAATCATTAGTACTAAATCAAATGTTTGTTATCTTCAAAATAGGAGTGAGTAAGATTGAATCCTCAGTTTTCCAACATATTAGAGTACTTAGATCATCTGGGCAAAGAGTTAGCTCATTCGAATAGGTCGCTCTAAACTTGTTGATGAAAGCAGCCGCTATACTTGGTCTATCAGCCAACCAACACCCATTGTCATTCTTTATGAAGTCAATGAAGTTACGCCTTCTTCGAATTATAGTGGACAGAAAAAAGAATTTGGTACACTTATCCCTATGTGAAAGCCATTTAACTCTAGACTTTTGGAACCAGAGAATTTCTTCTCGCTTCAGCAACTCATCAAGCTCTGCTTTTATTTGTTCTTCTTCTTTGAGTGCAAGCTCACTACGGTCCCCACACTAGATTTCGCCCAACCGAGCAGTAAGTTTCTGGATATTATATTGGATATTGCCAAACTGCTTCTTGTTCCAATATCAGAGGGCTTTCTTAGAATCTTCAATCTTCTTGATAAAATTTGTAGGAGGGGAAGGGTGTTGGCTGGAGTTCCAAGCTTTCTGCACCACCCAGTAGCTCCTAACATCTCTAACCTACATCGCTTCAAACTTAAACAAGCGAGCCAGTTTCTGGCCTTCTCCATTTGTATTGAGAACTATGGGGTGATGGTCAGAGGAGAGGTTTGGAAGGGTCCTAACAGAGGCACGATTAAAACGCTCTCTCTACTGGGTGTCCGACATGGCTCTATCAAGCCTAACTCTAGTATTTGCTCTTCCTCTGCGCTTGTTAGACCAAGTAAAATAATTCCCTTGTGCTCCCAGATCAATCAGACCAGTACTTCTAACTGCACGATGAAACTCAGAAGAATTTCTATCTCTTTGAGCTCGAGAGGAGGATTCGCCATCTTCAAGGGTACCATTCAGATCTCCTATAACCAGCCAAGTACCATTGAAATTCTCACGAGTTAGAGCAAACTTTTTCCAAAACAGAACACGTTCTTTTGCATTCGGAGGGCCATATATAGCTGAAAGTAACCAAGGTTGTGTGGGAGGATCTGAGAACACTAAACAGTTGATCATGTTTTTGTCCATTGAAATAGGTTCAAGATCTACACCTTCTTTCCATGCTACGCAGAAACCTCCAGCCAGACCAATAGGAGGAATGAAGACATAATGAGGAAAACCCACTGATCGAAGTTTCTTCTTTATTACGTGCTCTTGAATCTTTGTTTCAGAAAGTATCAAAATATCCAGTATTGTAGCTCTTACCAAAGCCCTTAGATGTCGAATTGCTGAGGCACGGGCTAACCCTCGGCAATTCCAAGCATAGATGATCATGGGGACTGTGGAGGCTTTTCTGGGCAAGCCTCCATAGCCCGAAGATGAAAATCGTGCTCAGTTGAGGAATAATTCTCCGAAGCAGATTGTTGATCCATCAAAGAGATACCGGCTCTATTCTGACGATTGCGTCGTCGGTTTCTAGTTGAACTGGAGCCACCTTCAAAGGCAGTTTGAGAATAAGATCCTATAGAGAAGGGTGCTAACATGGCTTGTTGCTCAGTAAGATCTTGGTTTGCTACTGAAAGCGGTCGACCAAAGTACTCATACATTTCAGGACTATCAACATCAACTTCTTGATCCACTAATTTGCAGGCACTCGTAAAGGGGAGGGTAAAATATTGGGCCTTCCGTTTTTTTGTAGGGCTAACCATGAAGTCTTCCATGATGGGGGACGGGGAGAGAAGCATTGGGTGTGGTTGGTAGGTAGGTATAACTGGTGGTAGCATCATTTGGGGGATAGCATTGTTAAGCTCATTTTGGTCAGACCAACATTCTGAGTTAACATTTAAATTGATACCTGCAAATCTTCTGTGGTGGACTCTGTTTTTGTAGGTTGCTGCTCGACTCCCTTCATCACTTGCGTTTGGGTTAACACAGTGTCGGTCAGTGCTGTGGTCCTCATCCAGCTCTCCTGCTGCATGTGGGAGTGACATCATCGTTGTAATACTAATGTGTTTGTTTCTGGGCTGATGGCTCCCTCTTGGCTGGATTGTATACTTGCCTTTGCTTGTTTGTTTCAGGGGTTGGATAACAGTTAAAGGACGAGGCACACAAACCTCCTCTGGTTCTTGGTACTCACCTGGTTTATCTGACTGAGAGTCTGGTAGGACGGTAGGTTTTGGAATGGGGGATGTCGCACAGGGTTCTCTGATGGTTTGAAACAGCTTAAGGCAGTGGTATTCTTAGCTTTAAGCCATGGTCCATATAAGGCAACTGTTCGCCCACTCAGGTCAGTGACAGTGGCAGCCGAGGTGGCTATGCAACTTCTGTGTTCGTGACCCAAAAGTCCATATTTATAGCAAACATCAGATAACCTTTCATACTTTATTTGGACCCAAAACTTGCTGGCCTTTTTACTCCTGGGGTTGTCAGCGAAAAAACCAGCAAACAGGGGAGAAGTTGCCTGCATTTCAACTTTGAATCTCAGATATTTAGTGCCAGAAAAAAGTTTCCCTGATCTGTCATCAACTTCTAATGTCTTCCAAAAACCTTCTCCTATTTTGTAAGCATTTTCAGTAGCAGCAACCATGTTTAGTGGGAGGCCATGGGCTTGAACCCAAACCTCTGTAGTAGATAAGTCAATCTCTTCCAGAGGGACGTCCAAAGGGCGATTTTTCAGAATAAGGTGTCCACCAGAGATATTCCAAGGTCGTCTATCCATTACCCATTTCTTGTCCTCCTCAGACGAAAACTCAATATAGTACTTATGGTGACCCCATTCTCGAATGGTCCATCTTCCTTCTAGTTTCCAAATATTATAGAGGATGGATCTTACCAGGTTACTTGAAAGAGTTTTACAGGAGATCAGCTTCCCCACAGTAGAACATTTGGCAATTTCATGGGCTCCATCGTCATCAGCACTTAGACTTAAAGATCTACTACTGCAGTGCAAGTTTGAGGTTTTAAGCACCAGTTGGTCAAGGTCAAAGTCGTTTTGGTCCATTGTGGTCCCAAGATATTGAAACGAACAGAGAGAGGGTAAGGGTAAAAGAATAAGGTTGGTGGTCCCAGAGTAAAGAAGAAGAAAGAGAGGAAAAGGGATAGAATTTTGGTACTGTTGGGGTTTAGGAGGCAAGAAAGAAAGACTGTCTGAACACAGAGATTGGAACGGGTAATTTGTGGAACTAGTGAATGAAAGGCTGAAAAAGTTTGAGCTCTTAGTCATTCTCTTATGAAGAAGGGTCAAGGAATGATTATAGGGGGTTTGAAACGAATTAAATGTAGATCTGTGGTTAGGCCAGGTAGGTGGAGGTGTAGTCAAACCAAAATAAATGTTGATCTGGGTTTGGGTTACCTGTGGAGTGGTAGATCTAGGGTTAAATTGAGATAAATGGTAGCTAGCAAGGCAGACCATCTTGGAGTAACACAGAGTGAGAGAAGGGTATAAATGTTTAAGGGGGAATTAAAGACTGGGGGGAAAGGTTGGTGGGCAAAGAGTAAAAGTTAAAGAAGGAACAAAGGAGCAAGAAGTGGCTATCAAGCCGGACGCCGGGGCGTAGGCGCCGAAGCGCCGCGCTACAGAGAGGCAATTTTTACTTCTACGATAGTCAATAGGTTAAAGTCAAAGAAACTAATCCCACTTTTAAGCTATGCATTATCCTATTTCATATCGGGACTACGATCATCAGTTAAAAGGCTCTTAACTATTACGTACTTTTTGATATTTGCATTAGTCTCTTAACCTACCATTTTTTTTTATTCCTGATAATTAATATGAAAGAAATCACTATGGATGACATTATGGTGTTAGGTGAGTATTGGCATTTTCTTAGATGGTGTTTGGTGACAATATATCTTTTTCTTTTTTTCCTTCTTTTATTTATTTTTTTTTTTTTGGTGTTACCCTGAAATATTTTGGCCTTTGGGTCAACTATTCAGTACATTAGACGACACCGGCGGTCAAAATTCAAAAAGTGGAATTTTTTTTAATTAAAATATGGCTGTATATTGGATTTGATTTGTAGTAGGAATGTAAAATCATTTGTATCTAAGACAAAATCTTTTTTGTTTCGAAAAGAAAAAAAAAAGAATCTTTTTCTTCCCTTAGGTAGTGTTTGGTATGGGGAATAGACACTGGAATGAAAAGAGGATTCTTAAAGATTAGCCATTCTGTTGTTTGGTTTGTTTTGTAACTAAGGAAAAGTCATTCCAACTGGAATGATTATTCATCTACATAGTGGAATTGTATTTCCAACATCAAACTAGTGGAATTATCATTCCATTCCAACGCAAAATTTTACTTGCCCTAATTGCCCCTTTCTCTTTGACAAACTATCTCCTACGCCTCAACGCTAGTGGTTCCCGTCGCCTGAGCTCTAGCCAAAGTTGTCCTTCTCGCTTGAGCTCCTATAGCAATTGTTGCCATGTAAACCTTTTCTCTCCTATCTTTGCCCATAATCCTGTAAACATTCCATTCATGAGCTTGGATTTTCCCTATTTGTAAACCATTGCATCTTTCAATTGGTAAAGCTGCGAAATTTATCTGAAACCTGGCACCCATACATGATCACTGTCCTATACTTGGCTGAGCCGATCGAATTACGACCGGAAAAGTCAATTCATCGTATCTGATTTCACTCCAAGTGGTGGAGGGTTTCACCCATCATCTCCTTCCACGGGTCACCGTCATTTTTTTGTCTCTTTTATATGTGCATCTCCGTTGTTCTAGTGCTTTTCTTTGGGTCAGATATGAGATGTGCTACCAGTTCTCTTTGATTGCTTTAGATCTGGTGAAGATTATTCATTGTATGACAAAATTTGGATTTTTTTTTTCTTGTTTTTGGTCTTCGGTGCTTTAAGTAAAATTGTTGCAGGATCTCTTTTGTCATTCATATTTTAATTTCTTCTTTCTCTTAAGCTAGTAATGAAGTTCCAAAAAAAACCAAACAAATTTCTAAAATTAAAGTTCCTAGCTATATTTCATTTCCTAATCAGTCTACGACCATATATATATAAAAGAAGTTTAATTTGATTATTTTTTATCTTATACAATGGCCAAGGATAATTTACTCTTTATGTATTTTATAAATATTTAAGATAAATAATATATTTGTCTCTTAAAAATATTGGTTTCTTAAAAAAAAAAATCAATTTTATACAAATTTAATTATTTTTTAACTTTTATAATTTGTAGGGGTAATTTGGTCTATATGATGCTAATTCCATTCTATTCCACAATAAACCAAACACAATAATAATGATTCAGACACTGATTCCAAAATATTAACCAAACAAATGAATCAATTTTCTATTACATTCCATTCCTATTCTGATTCCATTCCTATTACCATTACCATTCCTATTCCATTTTTACTTTGTAACCAAACGCCACCTTATAGTCAAATTTCCAAATTGAAAAAGTTACCCTCATCAATAGTCCCAAGTATCATCATTGAGGTCTCTCATTTTTCCTTCTACCAAGCAAGGTTATGCTAGGCAGTCACGTGTAAAGCACAATGCAGCAAAAAGGTTGTCTCAGTTATCAAAAGGTATTGGGACACTTTCAAATGGATTTTTTTTTTTTTAAAGGCATCAAATGTGGCAATTTTGAACTAAAACTAAAGCATATGATACTGTTAGTATTACATTTGACAAAAAATAAGTAAAATATTTCAATTTTTACTCCAATGCATAATGTTAATCTAAATGTTACTTTTTAAGATTTTATTTATAAATTTATTTATAAATATTGAAGGGTATGTATTCTGTATTGATTGATCATAAAAAAAATGTATTTATTGATCAAAAGTTAGTATTAAATTTGACAAAAAATAAGTAAAATATTTCAATTTTTACTCCAATGCATAATGTTAATCTAAATGTTACTTTTTAAGATTTGATTTGTAAGTTTATTTATAAATATTGAAGGGTATGTATTGTGTATTTATTGATCATCATAAAATGTATTTATTGTTCAAAAGTAATTGATTGCAGAAAAACATAATCTTTTATATTTTAAATTCTAAATATATCAATTTTGTAATAATAAAGTCAAAATTCATTAAATGCTCAAATTTAGCTCAGATTTGGCACCAAATATAACATATGCCAAATTTGGCACAAAAAATAGCATGCATTGGATAATAATTTTTGTGCTTTAGCCTTTATGCTAAATTATAGGCTTATAGCATTGAGACATATATTTAGTATTTCATTAGAGATGCTAATTTGCGATTTAGCAGTAGAATATCTAATGCATACTTAATTGATTATTATAATTGTAGCATATGCTAAATTTATCATTTAGTGAATTTTAACTGTACTATTACAAATTTTCTATGTTCCCTTCAATTTTTTTTAAAATATATTTACCTTTAAAAAAATTGTAATATATTAAAAATGAGATAATTTCATAAAATGACCTTTTATTTCTTCTTTATTTATTTTTCATGAAGTCCCCTTTATTTTAAGAAATATGAGAAAATTCCATTGAATTTGATTTTATTTTTTTAGTAAAAACTTGTAATTTGATGTTTTAAAAATCTGACCTTTTCATATAACCTAAATTGGGAATATTAATAAGAAGTGATGAAATTACTTTTAATGGATAATGGATATAGGTTTATATTATTTCAATTTATGTTTAAAAATAGAATAGTTGTTTGCAAACTATTTTATCACTTATTACGTCATTATAAAAAATCAAAATATTGTTTTGAGACATGTATATATAATTCTTAATTTATGATAAAACTAAATACACCATTTATTAAATGTAATTTTATCATTTTTTTATCAATTCTCCTGATTTAACCAACATTAGAGGGTTTTTTTTTTTTTTTTAAGTAGATGGCCATATTTTAAAGGTACTCAAATGACATGATTTTTTATAATAAAAAATCAAATTCAAAGAGAGGGAATGTTTCCCATATTTCTCAAAATATAGGGGATTTCATAAAAAAAATGAAATGCAAGTCATTATACGACATAATCTCCATTAAAAATTACATTTTTCAATGTGCAATCAATTACTCTTGAATAGTAAACATATTTTTCAATACTCGCACTCTTACTAATTATTAGGGTTTCTGTCACCTGTGGTCCCAATCTTTTCCCTAAGTATTAATAAGGTCCCTAACTTTTTTTTTGTAGTTTTTATATCTCCAACCTTTCACATTCGTATCACTTTAGTTTTTTTCCAACTTTTCCATCTAATTCAATTATTATCTAATAGTTTTAGTATCACTTAAGTCCTCAACCTTTACACAATATATCACTTAGGTTCCTATTCTTAATTTTATAGTTTTGAGTCCTTAAACTTCTATTTTTGTAACACTTAGGTCCTTTTGAGTTAATTTTGAGTTAAAATTCAACTCTAATCAAATTGTACTAGATAAATTAATGAAAATTACCAACGGAATGTTCATTACCAATAAGGCATTTTTCGAAAAAGATAATATAAACAACAATATTATTTTTAGTTAATTCTTATTACCAACAATATTGTACGATTTAATTGTTAAATCTTACTAATGATGGTAAAAGTTCATTTTCTCTAATTCCATAAACTCATCAATCTTTTTATTTTAGTTGAAACTCATAAATAATAAAAGAAGTTTAAAAACTTCTTAAATAACAAATTGAAATTAATTTATAGGAAATCATGGGTTTTGATAATAATAATAGTTAAAAACACAAAAATTAGTATTTGTGAATAGATACCGATCAAGTGCATACATGAATATAACAAGAGAAAAAAAATATACTATTTAATGATGATTTCTTATCAATAGTTGTGAAATTCATTTTTTGTAATTTTATGAACTCGCGATTATTTAAAAATAGTCTAAAATCTCTCAACTGACAAATGGACATTAATTTATACAAAAAATATAGGTTTTGATATGTGTATTTAATAGATATCTAATTGAGTCATTTTGGTGTTACTTTTGAATTTAGTTGGTTTTATTAACTTATTTAGTCCAATTTGATTAGAGTTGGATTTAACTCAAAATTAACTCAAAAGGACTTAACTATTACAAAAAAGAAAGTTTGAAAAGTCAAAAGTTACAAAATAAAGAATAGGGACCTAAGTGATACCTTGTGTAAAGGTTAAAGATCCAAGTGATACTAAAACTGTTAGGTAATAGCTGAATTGGACGAAAAGTTAAAAATGGACTAAAGTGATACGAATGTAAAAGATTGGGGATTTAAAACTACAAAAAAAAATATTGGTAGACCCGATTAATACTTGAGAGAAAGGTTGGAAATAGGAGGTAATATAAACCCTAATTATTAAATGATAAGAAGTCAAATAATAATTTTTAGAATAGTATTACTTGTTGGAGTGAAAAAAACATGAAATATTGTGCCAAGTTTAGAATTCTACTAATTTTTACGTCGAATATGGCATTTCGAACAGCGATGTTGGAGATTATCTTATTGGGTCAAAGCCAACAACATCAAACTCTTTGCGTTCTGATTGGTACCTATTCAGTAGAAAGCCCAATTTCTGGATAGGAGATAGGAGATAGGAGATAGGGAGTATGTGCGTGACTACCTCTGTGAGTGATTATAACAAATGGTTGTTTCAAATTCATATGTTTTCTTTATGACTAAATAGTTGTTTGTATAAGTTTTTTTCACTTGGTACATCAGGATATTTGGTTTTACATTGTGTATATTTGATATAGTGAATATGATATACCTACTGGCATTGATTTACTCAAGAATTTTGCTAAAGAATTTAAAAAATTGACATGGACTTAAAAGGAGTCCCAAAACTCAGCTATTTAGCTAAAAGCCCTTTTATCTGTTGCTCGGTCGGCCAAACCCAAAGCTTTTATTTTTATGGGCTTTTAAGCCGAATGGCCCAATTTTGAATCACTGAACATTATTAAACAATGACCAAATTTTGAAACTTATTTAAAAGACGGTCGTTTTTCATATTTAATAAATTAATATATATTGATTTATTTTGTATAAAATTGATATATTTTTTAACTGAAAAATGGTCGGCCGTTTATTAAATAGGTATAAAAAATAGCTATTTTTTAAATTGATCTAAAAATGATATTTTTTATAAATACTCTATTTTTATTAAAAAAATTAAATATTATAGTGTGTTCTCACGATCTTTACTACTGATTTAAACCAAATAATCATTAGTATAACCGCAAAGTTTGGTTATTGTACCTGTAAGTAGGGTACCAACGTGGTACCTACCAAGTACTCTTCCATAATTTAGAGTCTAGCGATGTAATGACTAAAGTGAGTTAGTACAAAATATCATAAAGGTATTTCAAAAAAAAAAAAAAAAAACATCATAAAGGAAAAATAGGGCCTGACAAGTTAAGTTTTGGGATTTGTAATGCCTTACCTAATATGGAGAGAAAATGAGATATTTACAGTGGACTTGTAGTTCCTGTAAAATATGGTTGACCAATATCTGTACAACCTGTATGTAAGCAGTTCTATGCGTTGTGGTTCTCATAGTTGCACTTGGAATATGAGAGTGTGAGACCCCACATGTGCATGTACATGCTCATAGATTGGGTATATTATGTTAGCCATGGTCATCTATGTATGCATAACTTCAGAGTCGATACGGTAGTACACGATGAGTTAAAATTAGGTATGTAAATAGGGTGCTTAGAGCACACCAAGAACATATGTAAAAAAATCCAGTTTGCTAAAATCTTGTCTCTTCATGGAAATCCGGTGAATTTATATGGCCAATGGTTGAAAGCTCATTCGAAGATCAAAGACTGCTTCTCTTCTCCCAGAGGCCCTCAATTTGTGCCCCTCGTGACTACTCCATAACCCCATCTTTTCAATTTGGGGCTCCTGCCTTTACCTCATACTATTGGAATTCAGATCGGCGGTGATCCTTCCGTTGAGTTTCAAGTGGTTCGAGGATGGCCTGATCCTCGTAGGGTGCCTCAGAAGAAAAGAGTCAACAAAGCTTTTTTGGTGTATAGGCGGAAAGTGCAGAAACTACCACTCAGTCTGCTGCCTAACACTAATGAGGAAATTACCCATTTTGTGTCTTCTACTTTGCCAATAAACCCGCATACCCAATCTGTAGCTCCTACATTAAACCATTTTAGTATCCCGCCTTATTCAAATTCAGCCACCTCAGAGTGCTCAGAGTCCTTTCTCAATTCATGTGGGCCTTCAGCCTCTCAACCAGTTGTTAGGCCTCTTGTTTCTTATCCCTTTAAAGCCCAATCTTCAGATATCTCTTCAAGTCCAATGTTGAGTCAGCTTAACTCTTCAGGCCGAGTCTCCTTCAGCCCAAATCCAAAGCCTTTTAAGAAACGTAACTATCAGTCCTCATCCACCTCTAATCCCAGGCCGACAAAGTCCCTTAAAATCTTCACTCAGTCGTCTTCTTCCCCAATTCGGCTCCTAAAATCCCCAACTCCTTTCTCTCAACCCAGCGTTCCTTCTCTTAGTCTCAACCTCCCATAGTTTAGTACATCACCAAACTATCCATTCCATCTTGGTTATCCCCTTATTTCATCCTCTAACCCCTTACCTATTATCTCTTCTAGTGCAAACACCCGACGCCTCTTTTCTTGGAAGGCCAGAGCTAGGAACCCATTTACTTCTATCACTTCTCAAAGTAGTGTTCCTCTTGTTCCTTGCCCCAATTTGGTTATTTCCCCTGTTGACTATGTCAACTCCCCTATGGAGGGTGGATGTGTTCCCCCTCCACAGGAACCACGATCATTGTATCATGGAACTGCCGAGGTTAGGCCATACCTCGGCAGTTCGTGAATTAAAGGCCCTGGTACAGTCACACAATCCTAACTGCATCTTTTTTGGCGGAGACTAAAATTCGACCTGAGAAGTTTGAACCATATCTCAGGCGTTGGCACTTTTACAATATCATTTCTGTGGCTTTTATTGGTTTTGCAGGGGGCATCACTCTAGCCTGGAAACATGGTGTAGACTTTGAGCCCCTTGTTGTTAATAAAAATCAAATCTCTAATATTGTGTACTCGGATCCCCCATCGAATCCTTGGCTCCTTTCGGCAGTCTATGGTCCTCCTTACATGCAAGAGAAACCTGACTTCTGGAACTCCTTGGCGGATGTGGGCAGAAACTTTGGTGGTCCTTGGCTAATTATTGGCGACCTCAATGTTATTCTTATGGATTCTAATCGAACTGGAGGTAGTTCTAATGATCATTTCCTTCCATTTGTTCGAGACCTTTTCCATAAATGTGGTCTTCTAACAATTCAGACAATGGGTGGAGCTCTTACTTGGGATAATTATAGAGGAGGATCAGCTCATATATAGGCCCAACTTGATAGAGGAGTTGCTAATATGGAGTGGCTGTCTCTTTATCCTAATGCATCTATCCGATCTTTCCAGTCCATCACATCTGATCATAGACCCATTGTGCTTAATATGATTGGGCTGCCTACTCATCTGAAATGCCCATTCCGTTTTAAAGCTATGTAGGCAAGAGACCCTAGGAGCTTTCTGGTGGTCAAGCATGCCTAGGCTTCTTATTTCCATTGGAGACCAGCTGTCAGACTATTTCGTAGAATGGGGGCAACAAAGGTGGCTTTGCTTAAATGGAATGTCAACCAATTTGGTTTACTTAAAGAAACCATTAAAAAGGCCGAGAGGGAGCTGAATTTGGAGCAACAAAAGGTAGGCTTGAATTACAATTTGGAAAAGGAAAAGAGTTTCCGGCAAAATTTACTGGAACTTTACAAAAGGAATGATTTACATTGGAAGCAGAAATCTAGACTCAATTGGGTTAAAGATGGAGATAGATGCACAAAATTCTTTTTCCTTACTACTACAATCCGGCACAGACGTAACTCTATTGAGTGTTTAAAAGCAGCTGATGGTTCTTAGTTGACATCTCGGCACCAAATTGGAAATGCTTTTTTGGAGCACTTCCGTAATGTTTACTCTGATGGTGATGCCTAGGATCTGTCCCAGCTTCTGGAACTTGTGCCGAATTTCTTATCTGACAATCAGCGGCAACTTCTCAATGAGATTCCTTCAGTGGAAGAGATCAGATAGACTTTATTTACTATAGAAAGCTTTAAAGCACCAGGGCCTGATGGTATGTCTGTTATCTTTTTCAAAACCTATTGGGATTGTGTTGGAAAAAATTTCTGTGAAGCTGTTAGAGACTTTTTCCATACAGGTTTTATGCATAAAGGTCTCAATGCTACTAATATTGTGCTAATCCCGAAAGTGGACAGTCCTTCCAAAATCAACCAATTCAGGCTTATCTCTTTGTGCAATGTTGTGTATAAAGTCATTTCAAAGATCATTGCCAACAAAATTTGACCGTACCTTCCTGGCTTCATCTGCCCCACCCAAACTGCTTTCGTTCCAGATCGCTCGATTCAAGATAATAATGTCCTAATTCAAGAAGTGATTCATTCTTTTAAGAAGAAGAAAGGCATTAGAGGTTTTTTTGCTATCAAAATTGACTTGGAGAAAGCCTATGATAGGCTAAATTGGGAATTTATTATCTGTTTTCTTCATTGCCTTGGAGCCTCCAACACTTACTGTAATTGGGTATCAGCTTACATTTCTACTACGTCGCTTGATCTATTACTAAATGGAAGCAAGTGTGGTAGCATTGCCCCTAGGAGAGGCATTAGACAGGGTGACCCACTCTCGCCGTACTTGTTTATCATTGCTGTTGAGGTTCTATCTCGGCTCATCTCTCGGGCCGGTGATGATGGAGAGTACAATAGTATTTATTTATCCAGAGGAGGACCGTATCTTACCTACCTTTTCTTTGCAGATGACTTAATTCTCCTTGGCCGTACTAGAATTGAGGAAGCCCAAGCTATTTGGAATTACCTTCCAAAATTTTGCTCCTAGTCTAGCCAGTCAGTGAGCCTCCTGAAATCTAGTATTTTCTTTAGCGAGAACACATATCGTGCCACTAGACAAGCTATTTCCTCAGCCATAAGCATTTTAGGTCCTGCCACTGACATAATGTATCTGGGGCTGCCATTGTTTCGATCCAGAAATAAATAACAAGACTTTCACTTTATCCTTGATCATCTTGACTCTAAACTTGCTGGTTGGAAGGCCAAAAATCTCTCAAAGTTAGGACGGGCAACTATGATCAAATCTATTGCTTTATCTCTCCCCATTTATACAATGCAATCAATGAGTCTGCCTTTAAGCCATTCGCATAAAATTGATTCTCTAGCTCGAAAATTTTGGTGGGGGCATTCAGATTTAAAGAAAGGACTAAACTTGAAGGCTTGGAACGATTTATGTCTACCTAAGGCATTAGGAGGATTGGGCTTTCGAAAAACTGTGGAGATAAATATCACGTTACTTGCTAAATGGAGCTGGCAACTTCTATCTGGCCACCAATCTCTCTGTTGTGAAGTTTTCAGGGCCAAATGCTTAAAATTTTTTTTGACTTTGCTAATGTCTCTGCTCGTAATTCAGACTCGTGGTTCTGGAAATCAGTTTTGAAAGCTAGACAATGGGTTTAAAAGGCTACTTGTAAAGCAGTAGGACATGGCCGCTCTATCAATATTTGGAAAGATCCTTGGATTCCTCACTACCAAGCTTTCACCCCACTCCCTTGGAGAATGAGAGAAGAGGATTCACGTATGCAGCTGACTTTATTACTGAGTCTGGCAGGTGGAACGTGCCTAAACTTAATCTCGTCTTTGATTAGGATACAATTGATGCAATATGCAAAATTGACATTGTTAGAAAATGGGTTAAAGGAATGGGTTAAGTTTTTGGGCTTGACTTGGGCTTGAAAGCCCATATACATTATAAAGTCCAATTATGTGTATTGGAACTCATTTTCATGAGCCATTTTGAAGCTAAAAATTGAGTGGGACCCACATCTTGTTGATGAAAGGTCTTGGTGAATTCTT
>JXTC01000050.1:926124-952019 GCA_002914845.1 Trema orientale
TTTATAACCTTATATATTGCATGATATTTGTTATATTCTCTTGCAACCTTATAAATTATATGTTAATTATTTCTTACAGACATAACCGATGGTTTACACCCAGATAAGTGGATTCGGACAAAAAATGACAATGGCAGATTCTCTACCAAGTCTGCCTACCTACTACAAGCACTGAGCAGAGCTCTGACCCAGCAAATTTTGTTACCAAAAGAATGAATGAAACTGTGGCACTCGAAGATTCATGAGAGACATAAATTCCTTTGGTGGCAAGTTCTATCAAATACTTTTCCAGTTAGAACCAAAGTTAACTCTATCTTTCAAATCCAGGAAGTGAATTGTCCTTTATGTGGAAGACACCCTGAAACTCTTGAGCATCTGTTTCTATCTTGTGACTTTGCCAGCAGAATTTGGATTGCTTCTCCCTGGGGCCTTTCCCCATCTACAGGTCCTATAACGTCTTGTCTAGTTTGGCTCAAATGGATATGAAACCTAAGCAGTTTTGGGGTGGACGATGCTGAAGTTCTGCTATTTGCGTCGGTTGCAATGGACCATATATAGTTGACAAGGAATTCCGTAGTTCACGGCTCTACCCAACCTGATGCAGTAGCATGTTTGAGAACTATCCTGTCTTCATATTCCACTTTAGCTGAGGGGCTTATCACACATCCTACTCCTGTAGAAACTCCAACTTGGTAGGTTCCCCCTGAAGAATAGATTAAACTGAATTTTGACGTTACTGTAGGGAGCAATGAGTTTATGCTAGCCGCTGTGGCTCGTGATCATACTGGTGATATTGCTTTTGCGGTGACAAACAAAATAGTTCCTACATTCCCTTTGGTTGGGGAATGTCAAGCAGCCTTGTTGGCCTTGTCTGAAGCAACCTCTCGAAAGTATCAGTTTTGCATCATTGAAGGAGACTCCTAGATTGTAATATCCAACCTCAATGATGAATCATCAAGTTAGGAAATTGCAAATTCAATAGCAGCTGTTAAAGCTCTTTGTCATCAGTTTATGGCCGTGTCTTTTACTCATGTCTCTAGAGTTTGTAATTTTTATGCTCATAATCTGTCAAAATGGGCTCTGTCTTGTAATGTCTGTGGAGATATTGTCCCCAGTGATGTCCCTAGTACTGTTTTTTTGTAACTCTTTAGCCTGGGATTCTCATGTTCCTTGAGACCTAGGTTTCTCTTTAATATTATTGACGTTTTTCACCCAAAAAAAAATAGGAACGTAAATAGGATACGACCGGGTAGATTTTGCCAAAAGCCTTCTTGCCTGGCATACATAATTGCGCCGCCCTATCAGTGCAAGACGAAGTAGTGGTGCCCCGCCCCGTTCACTAATTTTTTTAAAAGAAAAATAAAAAGGAAAAAATTTGTCTTTTATAAAAAAAAATAATTTTTGTATGTTTATTTTTTTAATTAAAGTTAAAAAATATTTGCATTTTTTTAATGATTTGGAACTTTGTCAAAATATTCTTAAAATTGAAAAACTTAAAAAAAAAAAGGGACAACAAAGTTCTTTTTAGACTAACTTTTGTTCGAAAATTTATCTTTTTATTTTTGAACTAAAGTTAGGAAAACCTTTTCGGTTTTTTTTTTTTTTTTTTCAATGGTGAATTGTATTAGATTAAAA
The DNA here is from genome assembly GCA_002914845.1 of Trema orientale. Lineage (NCBI taxonomy): Eukaryota > Viridiplantae > Streptophyta > Magnoliopsida > Rosales > Cannabaceae > Trema > Trema orientale. The sequence goes on from JXTC01000050.1 coordinate 927,760, forward strand.
ATACTACAGAAATTAACCAAGTTATTGAATCTTAACCAAGAAGCATGGAAAGATTACCGTGATGAAATAGACATCCTATACACATAAGCCGACTGCATAGTTTCATCTAACGTTTCTTTTAAATGTGAATATCCAATTTATGCTGCATTATTACTTCTCTAAAAAAGAATCTATTAAATATAATTAGAGATACTCTCATCGTTACATGAGATAATTGGTAACAAGCAAAACATGGCACAATAAGCCTAACGAAATTTTTTTGAAAGGGTGTTTACATATTAAATTCAACTATGTGCGAAAATTTAAATATATGATGGATTATACTGTTGTTGTTATTATTATTATTATTATTATTATTTGATAAAAACGAGCTCCTCAGTGGAATATTATTACTAAAAAATAAAAGAGTTTCAATTATAATACAAGCATAAGGATTATAAGTGTCAATCTCCTCAAAGAAAGGAAATGAAAAGTGGACCACAGACACAACAACATCAAGATTTGTGGGTTACCATAGTTCTCAAAGAGAAGAAGATAACAAGGACCATCAGTAAATTATTGCCTTCAACACCTGCTCATGGGCTGCATTTTTTGCATGGTAGACTATATGATTCTAACACCAATTGAGATCCAAGCCCGTTGAAAAGAAAAATAACTCATCCACCTAATAGATGTAAATTAAAGAAGAAAATTTCAGATTCAAGATCTGGTAACAAATTTTAAAATCTACATAAAAAGTGGTACTACAAACCAGATCTAAATCTGGACTTATTAAAAAACTAAAAGAAAACTGAGAAAATCTCTCATTATGGCGAGATGTCAGGGAGGAGGAGGAGGAGAGAGTGTAGGAGGAGAGGGAGGAGGGGAGGCAGGAGAAGGAGACAGAGATGCTTCATCTCTGCCTTTATGAGAGCAGCAGTGAAGCTTTTTTTTGAGATGCAAAAATAAGTACAGAGAGAGAAAGAGGATTTAGAACCCTAATCATAGCTATATGATAGACTGTATTAGATCCAAAATATTAGAAAAATTCTCTAAACAAATATTATGATAATTAATTTCTTAACCAATTTCTACTATATAAATTAAATCGTATCTCACTTTAGTATATTTTGATAAAAACCTATCCTTCCATTTAATCTTCAAATCCATTTTAGAATCTCCTTCCATTTAAGTCTAATCTTTGGGATATGGCAGTAAAACTTGCGGATTTTTTATTAGTCTTTTTTTTAGGTTGTCATTAAAAGATAAAAACTCAAACAAAAATATAAAAGATTGGAAAAGGAAAAACCATTGCTAGTATTATTTAGAAATGTTTTATCTAGTAATGTAAGTTATATAATATATTAGATTCTTTAATCTTTATCTATGTCTCTCTCTTTTACTTAGAATTTTATTTAGACTAATATATATATATAGAAGAAAAAAAATAATCGGGGCTAGTGATGAGCCAAGATTATTGGTTAGTGGGGACTAAAATTATATTTTATCTAATTTGTGAGGTTATTTTTTTATAAATTTTAGTTTAGGCTTTTTGTATAATTTAAGCTAAAAAATTATAGATATAGGTAAATAATTGGACATTTCTAAAGGAAAGAGAAAATTGAGTGGGGCCTCAAGCCCTCACAATCTTAAATATGCCTCCGTCCCTGATCGGGGCTGGGAAAATTGCCCTGCCCTGCTTGCCTCCCACCTTGGCCTGCATTATGCTCCGATTAAAGCAGGGCAGGTGGAGCCCTATGGTGCCCCGCTCCTGTTTTTTTTTTTTTTGGTGGCTATCCATAGTGAAAATCCAGTCAAATATAATTATTTAACACTGATAATTTTATTATTTATTTATTTCACGTGCTTTCTTCTCAATATAATTATTTAACACTGATAATTTTATAGTATGTACAACCGTACAAGAGTCTGTAGTAATGTTTTATGTTTACAAGCAGAAGGCATGTGCTTGTCATTTTCTCGGCAGTGGAATGCTAAATACAACCTCTTTCTCACTCTCTTTTACAATCTCTAGTCTCACAGGTAGATTCTACTATCTAGTTTAATATTTTAATAATGCAATAAACCATAGTGGAATCCACGTGTCAAGCAATAATACTGAGAGAGTGCAAAAGAGAGTGTAAAAGAGAGTGCTGCTAGCATTCTTCTTTCTCGGTATTATAGATTACATAATTGAGATATCTTTGGAAGTAGTAATGTATAGGGTTATTTGCCCAAAAAAAAAAAAAAGTCACTAAAGTATTGTCTTTTGTAATTTAAACCATGTCTTTTGGCTTATACAAAATTATACTTCCACATTTTAAATCTCTGGAAATTTATACCTTATGCATATAAATTGGCTAATAAATTTCTTATTAAATACGGAATCTGAATTGAGAATATCTTATTTCTACAAGCGAACACAAAAAATCTATTAAAAATAACTTAAAATGGTTAGCATAAATCACTCAATTTGTACACAAAAACTATAATTTTGTCGAAATTTGAAATATAGAGTTATAATTTTGCTCAAACTAAAAGATATGGTTTAAATTGCACAATATTATTATTATTATTCGAAGGAGCTCAAATCTCATTATTCGAAGGAGAGATTTGTAAAAGAAAATTGATATTGCAAGATACGACATTGGAATTGCCAAAATAGGAAATTATCCATGGAATTATCTCAAAACACGTTAGAGGATTGTGTAGTTAACCCCAAAAATATAATCTTTATATAGTATATGTGATTTATAAAAGGAAAAGGGCAAAAAAGAAGTTAAAAAAGGGGAAAATATCCAATTAAATGTGACAAAATAAATTTGGAAACTATGAACAAAACTTCAGGAACTAACCAGTAAAAGAAATTCAAAAATCAAACGCTATGTATATTTATTTGAAAACATAACCCGATTATCACATTTTGCAATAATTTATTTATTTTTTAATTGGGACTTGCAAATGAAAGAAAAATATTCTTTTAAGGAAAAGATTGAGATAAATATGGAAATTGGTGATTTATTAAAATGAAGTAAAAGACAGTAACAAACTACTAAACTATCTAAGAAGCCAAAGGACTTCCATAGTCAATAGTCATCCACATGTTCCCAACCTACCCAATTCATGAAGAAAAAAGATTGAAAAGAAATAAGGAAAGCTTTAAGCCCCGTTATGCATTAACTCAAAAACGAGCGTTTTGGACGAAGCCGAAAAAGAAGTTAGGTGAACAGTAGACCAAACTCTTTCTTTTATGTATAGGATAGATACAGAGATAATGTTCGTATGATTTCGATCCATACTATAACCAATAGATTCTAAAGAAATTTCCTATCTCATCCAAATTAGAGATGTAAGACCATCTCCAACAAAATACTGAAAATGTTGTGCCAATATTATATTTGAAATAATCAGTTAAATTTATCCCATAATTTTTAAGATTTGCTTCAATAAGTTGTTAAAAAAAGTTATTTTCCTTAAAAACATGTTATTTTATTTTTGAATGCTATTTTTATGTACAATTCTTCTTCTTTTTTTTTAAACTATTAATTCCTATTATTATACCATCTAATGATTAAGGATGAACGGTAAAAATACTCTGAGATTTGAGTGTTCTGCACTTTAGACTCTGAAGTTTGGACTCTACAAAATAATAGATTAAGAATTTGTGAAAATTGATACCTGCACTGATTTTTTGACCATTTTTAATAACAAAAAGACAGTAATATTCTTTATTAAAACTGAATTACTCCTTATTATTCTCATTAATTTAATTGATATTATTATTTTTTATTTATTAAAATTATTCAAAAAGTCAATCAAGGTATCAATTTTTAGAAATTCTTAAGCTCATGATATTATTTTTCAAAGTCCAAACTTTAGAGTTTAAATTACAGAACTCTTAAATCTCAGGGTATTTTTTTTTAGTTTACTCAATTATTAATAATAAAAGCTCCGACTACTTCATCTATCAACATAATAACTCATATTTTGTTTTTCTTTTTTAATGAATGAACACTTATATTCTATTTAAATAAGCAAAATAGTCGATACAATCGCTAAAAAGAAAATAAGCAGTTTGTTGAGTGTGATCTTAGAAGGGGAATTTTAATGAATCCTCATTTGATGAGGATCGGGGAAATAAAATCATGCAAATCATAACGTCAAATTATGATTATTTGGCAAATACTCATGAAGATTATGACCTTAAACATGGTGGTTCTTCAATTGGTCACCAATAAATATATCGTGATAGAGTCCAAGGTAATGAGCGTTTAATTAAAGACTATTTTGCTAGAAATTCTGTTTTTCTTTTTTTTTTCTTTGGTGAAAATGTGAGTAGAAAAATAAGTAATAGGAGCTCTAATTCATAGAATTTAGGGAGAACTAGTAATATTGTGAATAAAATTTAAACGAAAAAATAAATAAGAAAAGAGTATGCATGTAGTAAATTGGCCACACTGTAAAGTTTATACATATTTTCAATTTAATACCATATCAATATTATAAAAATTCATAAATGCTAAAGTTAAATTGGTCACATTGCAAATAACGACTATATTATAAAATACAATAAATGCTATAATGACAAATATTATAAAATAACACATGCCAATGACAAAACTGCAAACTTAAACACATTAATAATGACAATATTGTAAATTTAAGCATATACTAAAACCTTAGCATGTTTTATATTTTGTATGTTATATTTAACACAAAAAATAGAAGATTTTAAAAAGTATGTTATATTTAATATACTATTAGAGACACTTTTTTTTTGATAAAATGCTAAAATTTAGCATTGGCATGAGTTGTAACAATCTCATTGGAGATAATCTAATACAAAATACAAATATCTTTGCCAAAAGAGGTTAGAAAGATTATTTTGTCGTGGACCAAATATTAATATTTTATTTTTTAAGGAAATAATTTCTGGCAATGATTATGATTGACGTTATTTTTCTTCTGGTTTTAATTGTAGCATTTCATTTATATCCCATTTTCCCTTGTCAGTTCTGCCTAATTCATGATCAAAAAGTAGTCTATCCACCATAGTTTTTCTCCTTTTTCGGCTGACCTACGGTTGGTGTGATGACTATAAAGCTTTACAATTTGGTAGGAATATGGTCCAAGTTCATACCCCTTGCGTAAGCTGTGTGTTCCACGTCAAAATTTTGATGAATATACTTTCAAAAGTAAAAAACTAAATGGGTATGAAAATCCGGGATATGATGTAGTCCCGTTTAGAGATTAGTCTTATATGATTTATCCAATGTCGGGACAGACATCTAAATAAGACTACATCCAAAACGTGAAAATCCAACCTTTTTTTTTATTAGTTTATTATTATTATTATCATAACTTTCTCTTGAACAACTTTATTAATTTTGTCACATCTACAATTTTTTTAAAATTTTTTTCTACCATAATTTCATATTTAAAAACATGTATTATCAATGAACATTTTTTTAATCGAACTATAATTTCACTTAACCAAATAAGCACTACAAAGGACTGTCTAGAATAGTTCAGTAGTAGCAGAAAAAGTTAAGTGAAAGTTAAGAGATTTTCGTCTTTCATTATGCTATTTAGGTGACATATTAAGAATCAAATTTTAGGATATAAATGGTATCGTTTTTATCATTTATTATTATGATAAATACGGATATATAAATTTTCATTAAAATAAATAAAGGTTGATTTTTTTTTTTTTAAAGCTCTTCCTAGAAAAGGAATGTGAAACTGACTTCTTTTGATTTTTTTTTTTTTAATTTTGGAAACAATTTTTAAAAACAAAAATAAGATTGTCAAGCAGACGTTAATTTTTTTCTTTTCAATTTTATGTTTGAAAAAACAAAAAACATAACAAAGAACATAAGTGAATCAAAATAAGCAAACTTATGTGGTAACTAATAATACTATCAATAAGTATTTTATATTACCCATGTATCTATATATTTTATGAATTTGGAAGTCCCATCTTTTTCTTTGACTGTATGTTACCACTTAATGGCAGCCAACCATAAATCAAGTCTGTCCCACAAAATCACGAAATATGTGGCATTCAATTTCCTAGAGTTTGTTGTAGTGGTTTGGCCAAACTATGCAAACCATTGATCATGCTTTCCGAGTGTCTAGCTTCACTGCTGGCCCAAACGCGGACATTTGGACGACTCTTGAATCCTGAACAGAAGCTAGCTATAACATTAAAAACCATTAATCAATGGGCCTAACATTATGGAGCAATATACTATTGTATATGAATTAAATAATAATAATAATAATATATTATAATTATGCAAACCTATCATGTATAATTTTTTTTAAAAAAAAAAGAAAAAAAACACTAAATTAATAACGGGATAATTCTATCAATATTAATATGGACCACGGTTCTTTGAGATATGGCCAAGCGCCTAAGGTTACGTCTACCCAGAAGCATACCCTCAAATTCAATTTTTCTGGCAAAACTTAATTCGCTAACCTAATTATATAGAGTAATGCTATAAGGCACCAGTGGTGCCCAGCACCACAATGACATGTCTGTTTATCACTGGATGATTTAATTAATGAACTGGGTCCCACATGAGTCCCACCTGAATTATAATTATAATTAACCAGTGACAGACTGATACATCATTGTGGTGCTGGACACCACTGGTGCCCATAGCATTATTCAATTATATAAGATGTTGGCCAGATCTCAATCTCAACCATCATAATGGCTAAAAGTTGGGTAAACCAACTAAATTATAATCAGAATGAAGTTAGTATAGTTAATTTTTTTTTTTAGGCTTCTATGTTTATAGTATTTGTAGCAAAATCATAATGGATTCTAAAAAAAATAAATAAAAAAAGGGTCTACGAATTTGTTTTATTTTGATATCGACTTGAATTTATTTATTTATTTTTTTAAAAAAATACATAAGCAATTGTCGATGATATCAAAAGGAGTACATTAATTGGATTCTTTAGGATTGTGCTCTTATGTGGTGAGGTATGCTTAGAATCAAACAAAATATAAGTTAAACGAAAATATTGGTAGAGCATTTCAATTCCAATGAAGCACAACATTGCCCTGTAGTTTTATGTAAGTAATTCACTTGAAAATGAACCATGGAACTGGGCTTACAATAATAATATGCAGTAATCGATATTTGACTATCTGAGTTATTTCTACCCTTTTTTACTACTTATATCTTTGTATATTTAATTTTGCGTCTATTGTAAATTATTCGGAATAAATGTAGCTACACAAATAACTCAACTAATTCCACGATGTTCACCCAAATAAAATAAATAAATAAATAAACAAATAAAATAAAAACTAAGTACTCGAAACTTGTGGAAGCTTATCATTTTCATTTACAATAAACAAAACAATAAAAGATGACTACAGTAGTACGGCCGATAATATATATATATATATATAGTAGCAAGAGCTTAGCGAGGCATCTTTTTCCAACCTTACTAGTTAGTAGTTACTACTATTCCATATGTACATTTGTCCTATATAAGTATTATACTATAAAATACACACCAATTACCAAATTACCAATATAAAATACACACCAATTACCAATTCGCTTTAATTTAAATCTCGCTATCTCTCTTTCTATGTATATCTATCTATTAGTAATTTCCATATCTTGAATATCAGCTTAAGCTTTCTTTCTCATCAATCAATAATCAATTGATCTCGTCCGTACTGGATCTTGAAGATGGGGAGTGCTAATCAGGAAGAGAAGGTGTTCGAAGCCAAAGACGCATCGAATATGGTGGAAGAGCTTAGAGCGAGCTTTGTCTCTGGCAAGACTCGGAGTTACGAGTGGAGAGCGTCTCAGCTCAGAAGCGTGGTGGAAATCATCAACGCTCATGAGCAAGACATTATTCAAGCTCTTCGTTCTGACCTCTCCAAGCCTGAATTGGAGGCCTACATCCAAGAGGTTTGACTTTTCTAATTCTTTCTCTCTCTTTTTTTTTTTTTAATCTTTTTGAAAAATTTGGAATTTGAATTTTTTTTCCCAAAAAAAAGAAAAAAAAAAGTGTCAATATTTAATAATAACAATGAGGGCGCGTCTACAGTAAGAGCGCCCCTACGTAGGGTCCTGTCTATTCACCGTTGGATGGGAAACTGTATATAAATAGATTCTCCACAGATTCCCGTTATTCCCCACAGATTCTCATCCAACGATAATTAAGGCATGACCCTACGTAAGGACGCCCCTACCGTAACCATCCCCTAACAATGATAATGGAAACGTGTCAAGTTTTTGCTTATATTTTTCAAGTGAGCAATGCTACCACAGTGACATGTCTGTTTGTCACGGGATAATTTAATTAATAAACTGGGTCCCACATAAGTCCCACTTAAATTATAATTATGATTAGTCATGACATACTGACACATTACTGTGGTGCTGGGCAGCACTGGTGCGTATAGCATTACTCTTTTCAGGTGCTTAAAAACTGAACCTCGGTGCTTCTGTTGATTTTCCATTTACTAGATTTTGATAGGTGATGGTGATTAATTCTTTTCACCTTTTTCTTTTATTTTTTAAATTTAAAAACAAAAGACAATTTAGAATCTTCTGATATTTTCCACCAAAAGAAAAGGTCAAAAAATTCTGGAGCGTGCGAAATTCACATTCCCACGCATACGGCTGCGCAAGTGCAAAAGCTGGAGTAATGGGCACAATATTCGTGATATGTAATAAAATAAAAGATTAATAGGCAAAAATCGACATAATATCTGATTTGTGATTCGTACTTCGTGTAATCAAATCAACACTCGAAATAAAAATAAACAAAGATATTTAATTTATTAATTAATATTCTGCAAAGTCCGTCGTCGTTCCGTTCGTTTCGTTTACTCTCCCAGCTAGCAGGAAAGCCGGGAGCCGCCGAGTTGAAGGCCGAAACGACATCTCCGGGTTTCACGCGCATTCACATCGCGTGGCCGAATACAGCCTCGGAGTTGCGTCAGAGAAGAAGACATTCGGCCTCAAACGACAAACGATCGTTACGTTTCAGAGCTAGGCTTAGGGCCCATCCCGGGCCCCACCACATTATACCGAAAAATAAAAATAAAAAAATCAAAATAAAAGTCTTCCTCCATCTTTTGCTTTCATTATACTCGGAATTTCAGAAGCCTCATCCACATAGTGTTAATAATACTAGTACCATATTCACACAACCTAGCCGTCGTATCATATATATGGTTGCCAATCCAATAGCCAATAGATATTTTTTTTAGTCGGTAAATCATTATCTAATAGTGTGTATTATTACTATTATTTCTCTTTCATATTTTTTAATATAAAAAAATGTGTAAAAACAATTTTCTTTCGTCAAATTGATAAAAAAAATATATCTCTATTGGATTGGTGCCCTCTATATATATATTTATTTATTTATAGATACATAAGAGAAATAATCCAGTTTCGTATACGTATACTATACATTGTTGCACTCTTGAGCTTTTGGCTATGGCGGTTGAGGTGGAGAAGGAGGTGAAGAAGAGTAATGAGGTTTTTGATTCAAAAGCGGCGTCGTCTCTGGTCAACGAGCTGAGACAGAGCTTCGCCTCTGGTAAGACTCGGAGCTACGAATGGAGAGTCTCGCAGTTGAAGAGCGTGGCCAAGCTGGTCAATGATGGCGAGCGAGATATCGTCGACGCTCTTCGCTCCGATCTCTCCAAACCCGAACTCGAATCCGTCGTCTATGAGGTCCACCATATCTTCAATAAGTTTATTATATACTAAAAATAAATTTATTTTTTTTTGAAAAATAAAAATTCCAGATTCGTTGTCAATGGATTGGTGTTGAGTTTAGAATTTGCAGTGACATTAAATGTGTCTGTGGTTGATATTTACATGTTTGATTTATTGATTGACTAAACTGAATAAAATTGACTAAACTGAATAATTATGAAGACTGAGATATTCTCCGGGTAGTTGGATACGTCTGATCAAACAGATTTAGAGTCCAACTCATGTGAGTTTGTGTACTCTGATGTAATGAATTTGTTCTCTCTGGGAAATTTATTTTTTTGGGTATTAAATTGTGGGTCTTATAGGATGAGGCATTATTGTGGAACTTTTAATTGATTGTGGGAGAAGTCATGTATCAATTGGTGATAAGAACCCAGAATTTAATAAAATGCCATGTGGGGTTTTTGATGGTGAAGCATAAACCACCTGTTCGGTTCGTGTCATATACCCATTGATGTTGTCCTCACACTTTATTTATTTATTTATTTATTTATTTATTTATTAGTCATATTTTTAGTTTCAATGTTTATTTTTCTTCATTTTGAATTAAAATGTTTATTTTCCAATTTGGTCATGCAAAATTGACTTTTGTTTAAGCTTCTCTGGTGTCATATAATTTTACCTTTTCGCTACGGTTAACTGAATTTGAGTACTTAATATGCTACACAACAAAGTTTGCATATGCAATTGGCACAATTGCATTAATTGATGGAAACTGGATAGCCAGCCTTACTTAACGCTACTGCTATGTGGCTTGTGCCAGATTTGAAGAGCTTAGAGTTAGAGCTGCACATTTATTGCCTCACTGAGATAGTTGCTCGAGATTATTTTTGTAGGAAGTAATCTCTCTAATTAATTTTTTGCCTCATATTATTATTATTTTTTTATACTTGTCCTTGTGCTGAACCTACAGTCTTTGGGAGGCAAAAAATTCTAGCAAATAGCAGGTCCTATGAAGGATCAAACCCTTTAGCCACATATTATTTGTGGCTAGTAATTGTTCTTTTAAGTAGCCAGGAATACCCATTTGAATGTAGTCTCATGTCATATAATGCACACGATATTTTTGTAACTAAGGATTTATTTGGTCATAAGATAATTCAATTTTGTTTAATTGAACCTTGGAAGATTTCCATTTGTATGGGCATTTCTCCTTAAGGTTGGGATTACGTGCTGTCATTCTGGAAACAAGACCATAAATTCTATTGAACAACTAAGATTTCTTAGCTACTTTTGGAATGAAGTGTAACTTAGATTTCTTACATGACATATTTGTCAAAACTGATGCAAGATTATTGTGTTTTGTAGGATAGAACTATTATCATGTGGGTATTTACTAGAGAATAGACTGTTAATCTTCATTTCTGATGTGAACTAGTAATTTTCTGAGAAATTCTCTATTCTGGTCCATTTCTTAAGACATTTTTTCACTGAAGTTTCATTGCCTGACACAAACAACCCTTTGCGCATACTAAATGACATTAAAGAGAGAACAATCCTTATATTGCAGTATTGTTTATTTTCTTTGTGATCTTATTCCAGACGTTTTTATGGTAAGTGAGTGTAAGATCTGTTAATTTTCTTTAAGGAGCTTTCTAATTGAACTTAGCAGGCAGAGTAATTTTTGTGAATGAAAAATGTAGAAGCCACCTGTTTTTCATTGTAGTCAGTTAACCTTTGGAGAATTCATTGCTATGACTTCATAGTTTGGTACTCTATATGGCTTTTTTTTTTTTTTTTCCTCCTTTTCTCTTCTGAATTTCTTTTCTATGGTTTTATGCAGATATCCATGTTAAAGAACTCATGTAAAGTGGCCCTTAAGGAACTAAAGCGTTGGATGGTACCGGAAAAGGTATGCATTATCAGAAATTCTCTGCCTGATATATATTGTGCATTTTTGCAAGTTCAATTCAATATTTTCCGTTCTTTGCAGGTTAAAACCTCATTAACAACTTTCCCTTCTTCAGCTGAGATATTGTCTGAACCATTAGGTGTTGTGTTAGTCATTTCGGCATGGAACTATCCTTTCTGTATGTCGATATCCTGGTGAACTCTTTTATTTTTTGTTGAACTTATGGTAAATACTTCCTTTCCACAAATTTTTGTATACTGATCATGTAATCTCTGGTTTATCAGTGTTGTCCCTGGATCCAGTTATTGGAGCTATTGCAGCTGGCAATGCTGTTGTTCTAAAACCATCAGAAGTTGCTCCAGCCACATCGTCATTGCTTGCTAAATTAGTAAAGGAATATTTGGATAGCTCTTGCGTAAGAGTTGTTGAGGGGGCTGTTTCCGAAACAACTGCGCTGCTTGAGCAGAAGTGGGACAAAATATGTTACACAGGTTCTTTCCCATTTCATTTCATTTTTCTCATTATGTGTGATGTTGAAATCTTGGATCAATTAAACTTCAATAGAAAATCATGATTTCTGTATAACATGTTAATGATCTCTCTTTAGATGCAACCAAATTTTCTCTAATTTATTTTTGTTAAAAGTTAAAATTTCAATGTTAGTTTTTTGGATTGAATACCTGGTAAAAATGGGAGTCTTGGTGTCTATCTGATGTGCAACTTATTTTTTTTCTGTACGCTTTCTAGTATAGAATTTTTGTTAACAACATATACACATCATTCTTTGTCCTAAAATTGTGATAAAACATTTTTTTTTTTTGAATTTATAGGCAATGGGAGGGTAGGACGCATTGTGATGCAGGCTGCTGCGAAACACCTTACACCTGTTCTTTTGGAGCTTGGTGGAAAATCTCCAGTTGTCGTTGATTCAGACGTCAATTTAAAAGTACTGAACTCTTGTATACTTGCGTAGCACAAGTAATTTGTCATTTCAGTGCACCTGCTGCTAAATATTGTTGTGCTAATATATCTTTCATTTCAACTCATGTAATAAGTTTTATGTTTAAGGTCGCAACTAGGAGGATAATTGCCGGCAAGTGGGCTTGTAATAATGGACAAGCTTGCATCTCTCCTGATTACGTCATAACAACTAAAGAATTTGCTCCCAAGTTGGTAAGGTTCCTGATATATGCCATTCCAGGTCTCAATCGGCACTCCTTTTATTTCGTTTCAACAATACCTGTTCTTCTGCAGGTGGACGTTCTGAAAGAGGAGTTAGAGAAGTTTTATGGGAAGAATCCACTGGAATCAAAAGATTTGTCTCGCATTGTGAATTCCAACCACTTTGCTCGCTTGTCAAAGCTCTTGGATGATGAAAAGGTTTCTGGTAAGATTGTTCATGGAGGCGAAAGGAATGAAACTGACTTGTAAGTTCACTAGCTTACATTTATCTTGTTAGTTTCTCATCTCATATTAGCAAGTCTATACCTAGCCTTCGGTTCCATTAATGTTTCTTCCATGGCAGGTTGATTGCCCCCACCCTCTTGCTAGATGTTCCACGAGATTCTCTGATCATGAATGAGGAAATATTTGGCCCTCTGCTTCCTATTATCACGGTAAGATTCAGGAGATTCTGTTGCAGTGACATTCTGCTAACGAAAACATGGGGCCTTTCTGAAACAATCTATTAATAAGGTGTTGATATCATCAGATTTTAAAGAAGGCAGCTGTTATCCATTATAAGACTTTTATGCTGGAAAAATGCCATTAGTTGACAGGCTATAGAAAGAAAGCTCATGTTTGTGATATATGTCCACATTTATATTTGACAGCTGATGGATTGGTTATGAAGTCTTACACTCTTATTTCTTTGTTGGAACAGGTTGACAAAGTAGAAGAGAGCTTTGATATCATCAGCTCAGGATCAAAGCCCCTTGCTGCATATTTATTTACCAGCAACGAGAAGCTTAAGAAGCAGTTTGTAACGACCATCTCTGCAGGTGGCGTGGTCATCAATGACACTACCATACATGTGAGCATTCTTCCTTTTTATCTCCAGCAATAATAATGTACAGTCGCACGTAGTTATTTCCTAGAATATAAGCATACACAAAAAAACAAATAGGTAAATTGGCACATGGTGCTGCTGATGGACAGAAGAATGGCACAAGGGTTTAATGTCATATTAATTTGAAGATCTCACATATATTCACTTGACATCAATGAATGTATTTGTCACATTGTCCGACTTTGCTTCTCTAGAAAATTATATGACGTTAAACTAGTAAAATGACTCAGAAAATTAATAGGTTGTACTGAAGTCTGAAAGCCGTCGGTAGCTTGATATAAGTCATAAAAATATTGGTACGTAGTTACTACTAACTAGTAAAATGTCATAGAAAACCATGTGTGAAATCTTTGTATCCTATAGTAATCTATATTTTGCAATATTGAAAACATTTTCATTTGGTCATGCAGCTTGCGGTTCACACACTTCCGTTTGGAGGAGTCGGGGAGAGTGGAATGGGTTCTTACCATGGGAAATTTTCTTTTGATGCTTTTAGCCACAAGAAGGCAGTTGTCTATCGAAGTTTTGTTGGCGATGCAGCGATAAGATACCCACCGTACACAAAAGGGAAGCTAAGGTTGCTAAAGGCTCTCATCGGTGGTAGCATACTTGGCATAATCCGAGCTTTGTTTGGATGGTCTTAGCTACTTTAAATGTTACGTGGGTTTTTCCTTCCTGTTGTTGTAACTAAAGTTTCACTCTTTATAATTTGGCATCGTGTCGTTTGTTTTGATTTCAAATTGAACAGGTTGTTTAATTTATTCTGGAGATGGAGATAAAATGTGCTATGTATTTAACACACACCATGACACCTAATCTCCAAGTCAAACTATCTTATTTTATCTTTGGTTGATGCATATCCCTAAAATAGCCCTGCCAAAGTTTAGCTTTCTATTAGGCTTTATTTGGTAAAATGGGCACGTTAATACGTCCAACTCAATCGCTCAGAGTTTGGGTTTCTCCGTAGGTGCCGCGTTTGACTTCCATGAGAAACAATTAACGACTTAGTCTTAAACTGTGTCGTTTCTTTTCTTTCCTCTCTAATCAGGATCCCAATACTGTTAGTTCAGTTAATGGTTAAAACTCAATTCAGTGGGTTGAAAGAATCAAACTATTATATGAGGCATTCCTAATATGACTGGTGTCAATACAAGGTTTTAGCATATTTGAATACTCACATTAACATGTTTATTAGATTATGGTTCTAGCTAGTCTTGTTGAATGACTTATGACTATTATTGAGTCAAGCTTCTCTCTGCGTGTGTATTAGATTAACAAGTGATATGCTATGGTGATCAAACCTAAATGTGCCGTGAAAGTTAGAAGTATGCGTCTGGTTTAAATAAGCCACAAGATTAAACAATCTTTAATAATTCCTAAATAAAAATGAAAAGGCACTAACTAGATCAACTTTGATCTTGTAATATACTAAGGACATCCAATCTTTGCTCATCTGTAAGTCGTGTTGGAAAATCAACTAGGAAAGTGACTCTCAAATCTCCTCTCTTTCCTCGGTGTTTTGTGTTTGGCATGCCTTTTTCTGGGACTATCTTTTCAAAGCCAGGGTAGATAACATCGTCAACGGTCAAACTCATTATCTCCCCGCCTAATAGAGGAATGGAGAGGTCACAACCGGTTAGAGCCTTCACTAGAGGAATTCTTACGGCGAACTCCAAATCATCTCCTTCTCTTCTGAACAATTGGTGTCGCTTTTCGGCGATCACGAAGATTACATCGGCCGGGTTCGATCCAGGTTTCTCATTGCCCATTCCCTCGAATGTGATCTTCGTTCCCTTTTTCCATCCGGGCTTGACTTTTATAGTCAACAACTCCTCCTCTCGAACTATTCCCCTGCATAAATTATGCCAAAGGATGTTATAACAACGTTGTAGGAAGAAAAAAAAAGAAAAGAATAATAAGTAACGTCAGATCATATCAGAATCATATAAGACTGTAAGTCTGTCTGATAGAATCTCATAAGAGAATTTTTTTTTAGTACGAACCCTGTATCTTTAACGACGTCTCTTGTGATCTTGATCTTCTTTTGGCATCCGTAACACAACTCCTCAAGCGTGCATTCGAGCTTCTTCTCGATTGGCGGGGGTTTCAACGTCCCAGAAGAGTTGGAGAACATGATGGGATTATTAAGGGAGCTCTGACGGCTGCTCGGAACTCTTCCAACAAAGTGTGGTGAGGGAGTACTGGAACCTAACGAGCTTTTCCGGCCGTCTACGCTCGCGGCGGGGGACGGTCTTGATGAATCCCAACTCTTCCGGCTCATACTTATGAAGAGAGGGGTTGGTGTTGTAGGATTAACATTAATGGGAGTGGCACTCCTTTTGCTAGATTTTCTTGAGAGAGGAGAATTAGAGGTATAACTGGAAGGAAATAAATAATTGTCTGCGCTTCGGTGCTTGTAGATATTGCCTGCTCTAGTTACGGTGCTCGTCTGATCATCACGATCATGATCATGATCAACTCGGATGTTGTGGCTATTGCATGATCTAAAGCAAGGAACCCCTGAGTTCATAGTTTTTCTTTTCTGATTTTTTTGTTTAATGTCGTCACCCTGAAAATGAAAGCTAATTATAACATGAAAAATATAAGGAGGATTTTCTCAGATTAATTTGTGCATTCATGTATGCAATACATAAACAAACGTATACGTTATTTTATAATTTTTTGACATAACCAAGGGCACGTGATTGTAATATGATTATATTGATAAATTGTATATGAAGAGATTTAGAAAATCAAAGTTAACTGCAACAAATTTAATCCCCAAAGAAAAAACAAAAAATTGTTCACCTATATTCTCTTCTCATTATGAAATTTTGATATATCTACATTGTTATGTTTCTAAGGAACATTCACGCTAAACTTTTGAGACAGATTTAATGAGAAGTTTTTTTTGCGTATAATAAATATTTGAGCAATATATTTTACCTCGAAGTATCTCTTCTTGGCTTTGAATTCAAGTTGGGCTTCCTTGGTAGGAGAACATTTCTTATAGTGGTACCATTTTCTGAGAATGGCTTTGGAATTTTTACAGAGTTTTCTAATGGAGGCTATGCCTAGAATGTGAGGTAGATCCACCATGAGAGAGATCAGAGAAGAAATTAATTAGAAAGAAAGTTAAGAAAGAGAAGGAATTAATTAAGATAGTAGTGACTAAATCCACAAGATGATCAACGCGTGGTGAACCTAATATGAAGCGTTTTGATAATGCCTTTTATTAGCATAATCCGTTAAAAGGAGATATATTAGAAGAGTAGAAGGGGTGCGTTACAATTTATATCAATTAATATTATCATTAATTACTTCAAATTTATCATAAATGTGCATAGTCTGAATTTTGTTTTAAGGGGGTATATTTGAAAGTGGAGACAACGACTTCTAGAAGGAGTTTATGTATAATCCAGATGTGTATATTTCCAATCCATTTTCATGTCGACTGTTAATTAGAATGTTTGACTAAATGGATAGTCGTTCAAAACAGGTCAACACCAGATTCTGTTGCTGCCTTGCTGGGAATAGTAATTACTTAATATATTTGTCCAAATTTTTGCGGATTAAAATTTCTCGTCGATCAGAGCTGTACAAAACGCATTTTTCAAGTTCAAAATGCCAAATCGAAATAAAACGACATTTTTTAATAAAAAAAAAAAAAAGAAATAAGACGACAGTTTTTTCCAGAAAGGGATTATCGAATATTTAGAAAACGACGTGAAATCTTTGAACATACAATAGCTTCTAAAACGACAGAATTCAAATGTAACGCCATCATCTCTTGTATAATAATGTACTAAAGTATATTGTGCAAACACTAGTCAACACCGGAATATAGAAACGACGAAGTTGACCAATAAACAACATCGACTGTGAAGGACGACAAAACATTGGTACAACGACAACATCACAGTAAATAAATCAAAATGTCTCGAAAAAGGACATCGATTGAAGAAACAAAAAAACGAAGTTTGCGGAATGACAACCTTCTTTTGAAACGACAAGTATGAAAGAAAACGACATCATCTTTAAAAGACGAACACCCGAAAAATGAATATGACACGATCTACAGAAACATCATCTTTAGAAACATCACCTAGGAAATAATATTATCTAGAATCTATAAATAAAAGTGAAATAATAATAATAATAATAATTATTATTATTAAAAAATTGGGCTATTTTCACTTTTTCTCCTAAACTTTAAGGTTAATTTGACTTTTCATTTTCAAACTTATCAATATGTTATTCTAATTATGTTTTTATTTCGAGGATTAATTGCAAAAAATTGCTATAAAGTGTGGTTTTTCTATAATTTTAACCATATCTTTTGAGCTTATGCAAAATTATACATGTATATTTAGAATCTGTATAGACGTCTGCTCTTAGATGCCGTTTGGTTGACTGAAATGAATTTAAAGATAATGTAATAAGAATAAGAATGGAAATGAAAGAAAATATGATTATCTTGTTTGGTTAGTACTTTAGAATCAGTCTTTGAATGAAGACTATTATGTTTAGTTGTCAATGGAATATAACGGAATTATTTATATTTTGACGAATATATCCCTAATTTTAAATTAAATATTTATAAAGTTAAATATTAGTATTTAACACGCTTCAAAAAAATTATTATCAATTAAAATAAATAATAAAGCATATCGTATATATATATATATACTTTGATAACGCATGTTGATTCGTGTATTTAAAATTTTCTGGTTCATTTTTTTTTTCTCTAATGAAAAGTACTAATTTTTTGGTTCCATTAATTAACGCCATTGTTTAATAATAATAATAATCAACGCTATTTAATACTTATCAAAGCCATTAACAATGGCAACTAGATATGAAACATCCTCCCGACATTACA
This sequence comes from Trema orientale, assembly GCA_002914845.1. Taxonomy (NCBI): domain Eukaryota; kingdom Viridiplantae; phylum Streptophyta; class Magnoliopsida; order Rosales; family Cannabaceae; genus Trema; species Trema orientale. The sequence continues at coordinate 946,314 of JXTC01000050.1, forward strand.
ATTGCTCTTGTCATAGCTAAACTTAGAAATTATAATTAAAAAATAAAACACAAATTACTGTACAAGAAGCCTTCACATTTCTTTGAATTATTGACCTAAGCAAAGAGAATCTACGACGACCTACCAGAGCTTCGACAATGGTGGAGTCACCGACTGGTCGACGGTCCAGAGAGAGAAAAATAGAAAGAAATGGCCAGTGAGAAGCCTAATTAGGTGCAAGGCTTCACCAGCCTTCTCGCATAGGCGCCAACGGTTTTGCAAGACCCAGTGAATTTTCAAGCAAGATTTGGTTGCGACAGAAAAAAAAAAAAAAAATGGATGGAGAGGAGGAGTGGAGAAGAAAACAAATATGCAGCAGGGGGAAACAGAGAAAACAAAATCTAACTTTGGAAAAGAGTGACCATTCCACCCGAATAGTTAAGGAATGCCTATTCTTTTATTTTTGGGTATTATTTATTCAATTGGAAAAGGCTTTCCTGAGCTAAAAGTGCAACCAAAAATGAGAATATCATCTCATTTCTTTCCATTCTCACCCATTATCTCTAACAAAACATTACCTTGTAGTGTACAAGTTTACTAGAAAGTTCCTCACTAAATACGAAATCTAAATTAAAAATATATTATTCATGCTAATATACGCTAAACTACATTCTCACTATATATAGAAGTCGAATTGAAAATATCTTTTTTATGCTGATAAATATTGATATAGATTGAAAATAACTTAAAATAATCAGTATTAATCACTTAATTTGCACGCAGAATATGGACATTTATAAGCATGTTAAATTTAGAATACTATTTGAACAAGACAAAATATAAGATTAAAATTGCAATATATATATATAGTTCAAAGGATTTTTTTTTAGTTAATTAACCCTCGTCTCTATTTTGAACAATCTTGCTAGTATAGAAGCCAACACAAAGACAAAAATTATGGACTTAGTACTAAATTATCTAAACAAAAACATGGACCACAAATGAAACTCAAAACTAGTAAAATATCTCAAATAAACAACAAGCTAGAAGGTTATAAATTGCGATATATCTAAGCTTCTAAAAAATTTATAAGATAATGTGGCTGAGAAAAAGAAATAATAATGAAATACAGATATCTTGTATATGATAGAGATGCAAGTATAGATCAGGTGCATGGCCAAACGCTATAATTAGGCTTTTCCCGACTCCCAACCCATATATTATGGGTCCATAGTCCGAAAAAATTGAAAAAATTTTGGATGGGCTGAACTTTTTGAAAAATTCCAGATTTATTTAGAAATATATCATTTTTAAAAATTTATTCATTAAAATAATACTTTTTAAAATATTTAGAAAAATACCATTTTTTCTTCAAAATTGATAATTTTCAAAGATACTTAGGATAATCAATCAAGTTACTTGAGGTAACCAGACTCGTTACCTCAAGTATTTTATCAATTTTGTAAAAAGTGGCATTTTCTAAATATTTTAAAAAGTTGTATTTTTTAAATTAAATTCGAGATTTTTTTTAAAAGTTTAAAATCCAATATTTTTCAATTTTTTGAAATTTTACAATATAAAATCAAATTTTCCCTTATTATGTGTAGGGCTGGCAATTCGTGTCATTCGTGTCGACCCATTTAATGTCGTGCGGGTTTCGTGTTACCTGCGAATTACCTGTTTAATGAAAACGTCAGTCAGACTGACGTGTTACAATACTTCTAAACATTATACTTATTCATTTACTTGATTTTTTCACTCTAGTTTTACTTTATTAAAGTAAATTAGCTCATTAGTTTATTATTTTTCATTTAAATCACAAGAAATTTGTTAAAAAATATTTTTAATGGAGTCGTTATTTAATATTTTATAATATATTTTGATAAAAAATTAATTAATCGTGTTAATTCGGGTCAATTTCGTGTCAAGCGTGTCAATTAAACGTGCGGGTTTTGAGTCGTGTTGGCGGGTCGTGTTCAAATTGCCAGCCCTAATTATGTGGGACTGTATGGGATTATATATCGTGGCTTTTAGGTTAGCTCATACAAAATAATGGGCTAGCTATTACGAGTCAGCTCACGATCAGTCAATCCATTTATCTTTTTTACTTTTTAATTAAAAAAATAGTCTTTTTTATTTATAATAAGAAAAAGGGGAGGAGAGGGCGACCAACATGACTACCTTCCCTGAACGTGACCATAGGAGCTCCAATTTTGTTCAAGAATATTCCCGAAGACCCTACAGGCAGGTCGCCACCACCGGACGGTGGAGTGAGTCACCTGAACCCCATCCGAATAACTAACGAGAACGACACACTAGAGCAGAGAGCGGGGCACTGGACTAGCAGGTAGGTAGTGCCTTCACATTTAAGACTCCTGAAGGAGCCATCCAGGTTCGAACCCATGACCTCCAAGTTCCAACATCCAGGATAACGACGTTGCCACTAGGCCAATTCGGTGGTAAAAAAAAATAGTCTTCAATGGTTAATCCGAACAAGGCCCGCATATTTGGCCCATGGAAAAGGAGAAAAGGACATGGGTAGGATTAACTTGGGCCATAATGACTTTTTGTGTGTTTTTTTAAAAAATACATTTTTAAGAATATCAATGATGTCTTTACCTATAGCCAAAAGTTTTTTGACAATGAAAAACTCCTAAAAATGTCAAAAATAATAATTTTTTCATTGAAAATATCCTAAAAATGTCAACATTTATAGCTATATTATATCATATAGTTTTTTTTAAGGGTTGCCCCATGGCCCATTGAAAATAAGACAGATCAGGCTAGGCAGCCAACATTTACGTCTATATTATATAGCAATTGTATTGCCCATACCACAGAAAAACTCTGGGAAATGGACTTGACTCGTAGTAATTTCGACCAAAATTACTTTTTTTAAGAGTGTTTTTAAAAATAATATTTCTAATAGTGTCACATAGTTGTATAATAGTCACAAATTGTGTGACACTACTAAAAAAGTTAATTTTTTTAAAATACTCATAAAAAGTCATTTTATTCCAAATTATTATCATCCATGTCAAATTCTCAAAACTTGACATGATATATATTAGCTTCTTTCACAAATAGCACTTATAAAGTATTATTTTAATTTTTATAACATCTTAATTATTATGTTTTCAAATATAGTACTTTTGAATATATTTGTATCAAGATACTCTTGACTAGTTGGGTTGTCTTATAGTTATACCTAACTTGTTTTAGTGGACTAATTGGGATGTCTTATGGAACTAGTTTAGTTGATTTAAATAATAAGTTGGGTTGTCTTACGGGACTAATTTGACATGTGTTATAGGACTAGTTATGTTGTCTTATAGGACTACTTGACTTGTTTAAAGGATAAGGGCATAATTAGAAGATCATAATAAAAACTACTAATAAGCAAAAGAATAAAGAGAAAATACTAAATTTAAAATTAGAGACGTACAAAATGCCACAACGTAGAGATGTCAATATGGGTCGGGTTTTGTGAGCTGGCCCACATTCCGAAGAAAAAGTACGATACCAGTCCGTTACATATATTAGGGTGGGCCTCAGTCATAGGCCCACAGGCCCGGTCCAACCTAACCCATATTTCTATCAGCCCACATTAGGACCACATCTAGTCATTCTATATATAATTTTAAATATATTTCTTAATTAAAATTTCAAAAAATGTTAATCAAATATTTACATTTATATACTTTTAACGTTATTTATTTGCTTATTTTTGTTTATTTTCAGTTTATTCAAATTTTAAAAGAATATGAATGAGTTTTAGGCCCATATTTGGTATTTTAAAGTATAGAAGAACAACGAAATTAAGCCCACATTGTGGCCCATATTCGGCATACATAAGCACGGCCTACTTAGGCCTGCATAAAAATATGGGCTAGGCCTGTGAGCCGTGCCCGGTCCCTTGATAAGAATATGGGCCGTTCCGGCCCCACTCACATTTTAGGCGGGCGGGTCGGGCCTAGGCCTGGTACAAAGCCCGTATAGGCTTATTAAATGTGGGCCGGGCCCATAACAACACAATGCCTAATTTCCTCTTGGATTCAACAATGAAGGGTATTTTTGCATGGGTCTTATAGCAAAATGACCGAATTTGGGGCTCAATCTAAGTAAATATCTGTTTTTCAAATATTATAGCAAAATATCCGGTATATATATTTATATATAAAGTATAAAATATTATACACTAAGCACAAAAATTTTTATACTCAGTATATTTCGGTACATTAACTGAAATTAGTAGATATAAGATATAGTATATCTACCAAGTGTAAAAATATATATACTTAGACATTTAGCTATAAAATTTAAAAGGTGGACATCTACTTAATCAAACCTAAATTTCCCTTTTTGCACATGTATAAAGGCATAATTTCACTGCACAAAAATTTCAACCAAACAATTGAATCAATACTTTATTCTTTTTTTTCTTTTCTTTTTTCATTTTTATTCCTATTGCTATTTTCTTTACCTTAAACTTTAATTCTTTTGTTTACTAAGTCAAGGAATAGAAACAAAATAAGCTTATTACAAAAGTACCTTTTTTTTACTCTTTAATTTGCTTTTTTTAAAAGAGTAAATAAGTAAATTAAAAATAACGGGATAATATAAAAAAAACCCACCATGTTTTGCCTTTTATCAAAAAAAAAAAAATCCACACCTTATTAATATCAAATAAAACTCTCTATTTGTGTTTTTCTATCAAATCTCACCAGATTTAAATATATAGTCAAAATTAGAGTTTAAAATTATTGTAGAAATGACTTTATTTTCTAAAATTATCAATTGGCATCTACTGATTTAACCAAAATGCAACCGTCTAGACCAAAAACTGATCTGTAATCTCTTAGAAATCCAACTCTAACAGCCTTTAGACACACAAAAATTCTTTTTTTTTTTAAAAAAAAATTCTGTTATCTAATTTTAAATGTTAAAAACATTCGATTTCAATAATTTTAACTATATATATGGATCCGGTGAAATTTGATAGAAAAATACAAGTAGAAGGTTTTGTTTGATATTAATGAAAAGGCATGAGTTTTTTTTTTTTTCATAAAAGGCTAATAGTCATGGGTTTTTTTTTTTTTTTTGATATTATCCCTTAAAATGACTCATTAAAAATTTAAGTTAATTTCTAACCTCTTAATTAAGAAACTTAATTATTTGATTGGAAGTTCTAAATTCCTCAACAATTGGACTAAGTACATTCATAATTTTAGTTACAATTTTACCCTTAATTAATATTACTAAAAAGGATAATCTAAGAATTGAATACATCCATTATATATAGTTATATGATGGGAATGCAGCAGCATATAAGGAAAAAAAAAAAAAAGAGAATGAAATTGCTTAAACCTTAGAAGGAGAATTTTTTTTTTATTCGTCAAAATCATAAAAATATGCAATTTTTTTCAGAACAAAAGATACAATTTTATTAAGAGAAGATGTCACCATAGTATTTCATATACATATACATAGAATAATGCAAATTTAAAAAAAAAATTGCAACGAAAAAGAAATTTAAATTATGATTTATGTTCATATCTTAGAATTTAGAAATAGAAAATTAGACTTAGTGGGTGTTCAGTACTTTTGATAATATATATCATATACGTAAAAAGAGAAAAAAGAAGTGCGGCAAAAATTTTTATATTTATATTTTTGAGAAAAATAAAATAGATAAAAAGAACAAAAGATAAACAAAAATAACATAAT
>JXTC01000050.1:952178-1083167 GCA_002914845.1 Trema orientale
TGTATAGTGTGGGAATGGGGTTGTGAATAAAAGTTCGAAAAGACACATCAATAATTTCACTATTAATTTCAATACTATAAGAAATAAAGTAAGATTGTTTTTCTCTTTTTCAAATTTTCTAATTGTGTTGGGCGCACTTCTCTTTTTCAAATTTTCTAATTATGTTGGGCGCACAAATATTTATTTCCTAAATATGCAGATTAACATGAATGGCTGGGAATATAAACACTTCTCTTATCCCATTTCCCATTATTTGAGCTTAGTAAACTAGTCTCAAATCAAAATGACAAACTGAAATATGATATTGTCTTTACCTTCTAAAAAAAAGAAATATAATACTAGCAAAATAAAGTAACCTCCCTGTCTAGTTGGCAAATATAGCGGTTGTAGAGTACGGTAAGTAAGAGATAATGTTTTTGTAGAGTTGAGTAATGCTAATGCTAGGACACCAACTTGTTACACTAAATTTTTATATCAAATGATTAGAAATATATTGAATCATATTGTTTTTTCAAAATGTGGATTATACTACTTCAAGAGGCCACATTAGTGATCATTTTTGTGACCAGAAAATTTGTTAATCATGTGATGTAAAGTTTCTTTTTGGAAAAAAAAAAAAAAAAAACCATTTAGCCCAAAAGTTGGCATTTGTATCAAGGGATAATGACAAATAAATACCTTTATTTTTGACTTTTCTGCAAAAAAAAACCCTCACTTTTCAATTTTGCAAAATAATACCCTGACATTTCAAATTTATACAAATTTATATCTTATGATTGATAATTTGTTATTTTAATAGTAAGAAGACAATACTACCCTTATTAACCTAATAAAAAATTATTAAATGCAAATATAATTCCTAAAAATAATTTATTGTTACTTTATTTAAGTTTTAATTTTTAAAATTTTGGAAAAAAAAAACAAATATAAAACTATTATAGGGTATAAATTTGCATAAATTTGAAATGTCAGGGTATGATTTTGCAAAATTGAAAAGTGAGGGTTTTTTTTGCAGAAAAGTCAAAAGTAAGGGTATTTATTTGTCATTAACCCTTGTATCAATTGTAAATTGTAGATAATTACTTTTGACTTACAATGATATGCTTTCCTCTCAAATATGCTTTGGTTTAGCAATAGTGATACTTCCATTTGGTGTTCTGAATGTTACATTTGTGTCGTTGAAAAAGTTCATTCTCTTTACTCCCGTTTATTGTAAAGTAATGTGCAATCTATGTATAATAACGGATTGGCACCTTTATAAAAACTAATAATTATAAATTAGTAGAAAAGAAAACATATTACCACATGAGGCAAAACTCCTTTCATATCAATGATGACTTTTATTCCAGATTTATTTGTGTTATCTTTAATACCTTCCACATAATTTGCTTTTCCTTTTTCTCAACTTCCATTACAATCTCATTAAGGAGGGAATTTACATATTTTGTGTATAAGATAAAGACGACTATACACAATGAGTGGTTGTTATACCGCAATTCTCCAATTGGGAATCCCTAATTACCCTCTTACAAGGCACTGAGACTTGAGTATACCCACAGCTTTGTTGACTAGTCCAACTTAAAGACTCTGACTGTAGTTATGAATTGAAGAAACTCTAAAGAAAGAAGGTGCTTAATATCTAGAAAAGATCTAGACCTCATTTAAAACAAAAACAAGACTTAAAAGTGGGACCCTTTCGCAATTTTTTAGACAAATGTGGGACCCAATTTGATGACGTGTAATTTATTCTTCAATTTTCTGCACCACCGGCCTTCAATTTCACCCACTAATTTTCCTAAACTTAAAAGGAAATGGAAAAATGCCTAATAACCAAAAGACAAATGTGCCCTCCCAAAACCAGAAGTCTAGAGTTCACAAGCAAAAGGGTAATGTGGACCTTTGACCTTAGTACGTCACTACGTCCGCGTTCTAGACGCGGGTTTTGTGCTGTAGCGGAGTGAAAAGACAGTCACAACAACTTCCAAGAAGAATCCATTTCCAAACTCTCCCTTCCTCTCCCTAATTCACCGAACTGAAACTCACAACGAAAACCAACTATAATTGTCTCTACTTTAAACCCAAAAACCAAAAAGATAAAAAATAAATAAATATATATTTATATATAAATGTATAGTTGTTTTTCTATATAAATACATAAAAAACAAATATATAGTTGTTTTTATTATCATTTTTTTTAAGGAAAAAAAAGGTAAAAAAAAACCTTCATCTTTGTTCTCTCTCAAAAACACGCGTGTGTTCTGTCACGACTCACGTGTGGGGTGCCGCAGGTTGAGACCGGACAGGCCAGTAGTAGACTTCAAAGACCGAAAAAACTCCAACATCCAAAATCAGCTGAGACTTTTCTTTTTCAATTCCTTTTTTTTTTTTCCAAAAAATCTTTATTTTATTTTTGGGATTTAAATAATTTTTAATTTTAATAATTGAAGCTTACCCAGAACACAACTCTTTCTGGGATTCTTGGCTATAAAAAGGCCTGAATCTCTTGTGGGGGCTTTTCGTCGATATCATCAGCAAAGAAAAAGAGTCGAAAGAGAGAGAGAGAGAGAAATGGGTTGTGAGAAAATGAGTAGAATAGGATTCATTGTCCTCTTCTTTCTGTCTTTGTCAGCCGATTTTCTACCCTGTTTCTCGGCTGCCAAACAGCAGCCCCCACCCAAGAAAAAGTCAGCTCCACCAAATAGAATAGGAACTTCGGCTATTTTTCCTGTTCAGGGAAATGTTTATCCTCTTGGGTATGTCTTCTTGTCTACTTTGGTTTATGAATTTTTTTTTAATCAAGATTACATTATCTATGTTTTGTTACAATAATCTGTGATTTTTCTTGCTTGGTTTTTTTCGTATTTGGTTTTGTTGACTTATTGTATTGGCTTCGATCGTTGCAGTTCTCTTTAAGAGATCTTTTTTTAAGGAACATAAACCTTTTTTTAAAAAGGTTTATGAACCTTTTTTTTTTTTTTTTAATGTTTTTGAATTTTGGTGTAGTCTCTTTTTTTCATTTAGACCATTTTTTTGTATTTATTTCTAGAAAAAGAGAAGTTATTTTGTCTGTATTGCATTGGGTTTCACAGGTACTACTCTGTTTCCCTTAAGATAGGCAATCCACCCAAAGTGTTCGAGCTTGACATTGACTCCGGTAGTGACCTCACTTGGGTCCAGTGTGATGCTCCTTGCACTGGTTGCACCAAGGTACACTTTTTTTATATTCTTTTTCCCCCTTATTTCCAGTTGTACGATATTATATCGAAATTTTTAATACCAACTGATGTGTCGATTGTAATGTTCAATACCGAAAGAAGAACAATATATATAGATATAGGGATTGTTGAAGTGAAGTAGGGTAGATTATAAAGATACGAAGAAAAATTGGGATACTTATTGGACTGTGCAAATGCTTAAGAGTAGCATAGTTGTTGGTTTGCTCAAAAGGGCTTTACTCCTCTTTTGGGGTTGGTTTGTCTGCCTTTTTTGCAGCCTCGTGATAGCCTTTATAAGCCCAAGAACAACGTCTTGCACTGCCTGGACCCGCTTTGCTCTGCCATCCACTCTCCTGGGAACGGGCCATGCAACTCCCCGACTGACCAATGCGACTACGAAATCGCGTATGCTGATCATGGATCATCTTTGGGTGTGTTGGTCTTGGATAGCTTTCCCCTCCAATTCGCCAATGGCTCAACTCTTGGCCTTCGTTTGGCCTTTGGGTGAGATTTATTCGGACTATAACCTTTGTCCTCAACTCTTGGCCTGGTGTAACTTGATGTTAGTTTCCAAATTGAAATTAAAAGCAAACGTTTCTCTGTTGTGCTCACCTCAGGTGTGGATATGATCAGCATTATAGTGGTCAAGGCACACCGCCTCCAACAGCCGGCGTGCTTGGCCTCGGCAATGGCAAAGCTGGTATCTTGTCACAGCTTACTCAACTGGGTCTAACTCGAAATGTCGTTGGCCATTGCTTTAGCGGGCGAGGGGGAGGTTTTCTCTTCTTTGGGGATGATTTTGTTCCTTCTTCTGGAATCACATGGATACCAATTTCAGCCACTTCTTCTGAGTGAGTAAATTCTAAGCTCCTCAAATTCATTTCCAAGGGAAGCGACTCTTATGTATAATATACGAGCCTTAGTTTCATGGGAGACGACATTTAAATCAATTATATTTCAGGAAACACTACTTATCAGGACCGGCAGAACTTTATTTTGGGGGAAAGCCAGCAGGAATAAAGGGCCTTGACGTGATTTTTGACAGTGGAAGCTCTTACACGTACTTTAATTCCCAAGCTTACGAGGCCGTGGTTAACCTGGTAAGCAAGAAACAAGAGGACATAACCGAAACTAATTTCTCTCTATAAACTCATTAGAAGGAAAGTTAATCACTAATGCATGTCTCAGGTAAAAAAGGGTTTTAATGGAAAGCCTCTCAAGGAAGCTACTGATGATCGATCCTTGCCAATTTGCTGGAAAGGGAACAAAGCCTTCAAATCTGTTCAAGACGCCAAGAGTTTCTTCTCGCCCTTGGCTCTAAGCTTCACCAACGCCAAAAATGTGCAGCTGCAATTACCGCCGGAAGCTTATCTTATAGTGTCGGTGAGAATCGAAACAGGTTATTGAATACCCTTCTGCCATTGGTAGACTAGGACTCAACTCACTCATCTTTTCCTTCAGAAATATGGCAATGCCTGCTTGGGGATTTTGAATGGCTCCGAAGTTGGGTTGGGCAAGTTCAATATAATTGGAGGTAAAACGATACTAACTGTTAAACAGTCGACTACCCTTTTCGATGTTTTTCATCCTTACGATGATTTTTTTTGTCCAGACATTTCTTTGCAAGATAAAATGGTGATTTACGACAATGAAAAGCAGCAGATTGGATGGGGTCCTGTGAATTGCGATAGGCCTCCTAAGTCCTGAACCATTCAATTTCGTAAGTTGTATTCCTTACATCTGGTTGTGCTCAGGGCTTTCTCACCCTATTTTTTTTTTCCTTTTCCTTTTCTTTTCCTCCTGTTTAAAAACAGTGTGGAACGTGAATATGACGAAGGTTTTCTCCAGCCACATGCAGTGAATTTTGGTATAGCCGCAGAGGACTGCCCTTCAACTCGTGTTTTCAAAGAACAAGTTGGTTCCCCAGGAAAGCTCCAATCCCAGAGGCAAATAAAGTGAACAAAATTGTACTTTTCACAATAAACGTAAAAGTAGATTTTATGCAAATATAATATGTCGTAGATACGTACTTTTGATAGGTTATACGAGGTTTTCGAGTCCTTGTCCTCTTCTATAATCTACAACACTAAAAGAGAATATGGAATCAAGTATATATCATACACATTCGAATGAATAAAATTTTTGTTTAAAGGGAATTTAATGTACAACAATGCATTCCAATCGTTCACTGCTCAAGCGGGATTTTATTTTTATTTTTTTTAATCCCACCAGATGTCAGCTGCTTCCAAATTTTACTTGCGTGAAAATTGCATTTCCTCGGGCATCCTTTTCATTACGCGACAGATGGTTTCTAGTTAATATTTCCCTTGGCTGTACAATAGTCAATAAATAACCGCTTACTACCTGCAAGACGTGCAAATAGAGTTCATGTGAGATTATCTTATCTATCTACGTGCATGACTTCAAGTTTATGCTTGCTAGTAGCATTCTCTGACCCTACAAGAAGTGATTATGGTGCTGAATAAAAACTAGTGTTTTCTGTTGATAGCTATACTCAATTTTCCCCTTACGGATATTACTACGGATTTTTAATCTCAGTTTGAGCCAATTTTTAATCGTCAAATTGTGGAGATTTTAGGAGAGAAACGTCTACCAAATAGACTTGAAATGACATTTGTACAATACCCTAGACATTAAATTATTAAATGAACAACTAAAGTATAAGGTGATAAATGTATAAATAAAACTTTTCCCTTGGTTTCATTTCACCCTCCTACCAAATACGGAGAAAGATTTCAGTTTTCTCTCCTTTTCCTCATACCAAACACAACAAGAGGAAGCAGCTCCTCTCCCATTTCCTTCCCTAGATAATATACCTTTTCTTTTTTCCTATCTTTTCTGCCTCCTACCAAACATGGCCTTAATAAGGAAATGGATTTATTCTTTTTGTTACAATCTAAAGACTTAAGATTATAGAACAAAGCAACGTTATTAATGCTTATTTGATGAGTAACGAATTAAGACCAACCTGCAATGTTAGATTTCCGTAATGAGTGTTGCTATGGTGGTCAGCTATAGCATGCTACAACACACGATTTATGCACTGCAGAAATGAAGATCAACCAATACCTAATAGTAGTCAGTTAACACGAATTCAGAGTTCTACAAATTGTATCAAATGAGAGCAAAGGTGATTCCAATGGAACATAGAAGCAGGCAACGCTAGGCTGATATAATTAGAATTCAATTTCGCCCCACCAAGATCTAATGAATGAAATCACAAATATAAATCACCTTTGCGTGGCAAATCTTTGTTATAGCCTCCACATGGAAGTTCTGCAGTTCTTCAAGAGTCGTCACGTCCAAACCAGTAATATCTTCACCCTGAAGATTAATTTTTGAAACTTTTAAGATATATTCTAATTGCAGTTGTAACCGAGGATTTATGATCAAAACAGAATTATCTTATGTCCGAAAATTGTATGTTGTACTAATTTTTACGTCAAAAAAAGAAAGTATTTGAATGGTGAACAACAAAATTCTATGATCCTTGTAGAATTTCAGAGTTGTTTATTTCATTTCTTTATTTTCCACTAATTGTAAGGGTCTTGGATAGTCTGCATCCACTATCCCTGTTTTTATGGTCCATGTTTTAGGGATTGTATCTTATTTTATTATTCCCTTCTTTTTAGTATGGAATCCCTGTTTTCAGGGACTGGTTTTGTTTGTTTATAGTGGCTGTCATTCCTTGAAGTTTCTATAAAATCTGATTGTATTTTGGTGTAAAAGAGGTAATAAAAAGTATGAGTTTTCTCTCTAAAATCTTCAATCCCTTATGCTAATTATCACCAATTTCAGCAATTTTACTTGTTCATGTATCTTAAAGAGTGCAAAACTGAGTAGAGAATCAACTAAACTGTGAGACAATATCTAAACAATATCGTGCATAGAAACTCGAAGCATATGCAATGTTAGACAGACAGAAGATAGAAATAACTAAATTACTTTTTAAATTTTATTCCCACCAATAAAAGGACGTATCAACAGATTTTGACGTTTTTGTGCTGGTGATGAACTCTGACTACAGTACAAAGTATAACTCAAAGAATCATGACACCACAGACCACAAAAAACCAAATTGGACAAAACTTAAAGCCCTCAGTTTGAAAACTTTGCTACAAGGGGGGTTTGCACTGTGCATACCTTTAATCTGGAAATATAGCTTTCTAGCTCTTTGCACCTTTTCCTTTCTTTCTGATACTTAGCTTTCAACTCCTGCAAGGCTCCCGTCTTTTTGCAGATCTCATCATCTTTAAACACATCAGAATGGCCATTAGATGGTAGAAACCCATTTCTAACTCTTGATTGTGAAGTATCTGCTAAATGAATCACTTCAGATGACATATCCTCAGCATTATTGCCAGAACTTCTCAACTTTGCAACAAGAGCCCACATATTTGCAAGCTCATTTTCCAAATGTTCCTCGTGCCGTTTTGCATCTTCTAGCCTTCTTCTTAGATCATCTTCTGTTTTATCTCTTTCAGTTAGGGCTGTTTTAAGTGCAGCTTCTTTCTGGCATCTTGCATTAAGTTCCCTCTGCAGCTCCTCAACAATAATTTCATCATCTGGTCTTCTAGGGCTGCAATCAGTACGACCTCTGTTCACAGTATTTTGCTTGAAATTATATAAAGTAGGACCCTGACAAGAAGTTGAACGGCAGTGAACCTCTTTCACAGCAGCCAGCTCACCAGTCAGCTTTGCATTTTCATAAGAAAGCCTGGTAACTTCCTCAGCCAAGTTTCCGAGTTCAACTCCTGCTGCCGCAGCCAACTCTTTTGCATATGACGCTTCCTCCACCAGTTTCCTATTCTGAACTTCAAGCCCATCCATTTCTTCAGTCAATCTCACCTGATCTTGCTTTAAGTCCTCAATCTCAGCAGCCTATTATAAAGCTACACATTAGCAAACTTTAACAACAACGATCATATCATCATTTTTGCTTACAAAAATCGAAACAAGATCATATAACGAACTAAGCCAGCATACTGAGTTTATTATTGCAAAGGAATAGATTGACGAGAGCCGGAATGACCTGCATGTAGACTTGGGAACTACCAAATGTACTATTGTTGCAGTCTTTGGACTCCTCAAGGGATAATACTCTGTTCAAGCTCATGACACTAGTTGGCGTATTTTCGTCTGCATAAGTTTCTCCACATGAAGCAATTCTACTTCCTCCGTGGTTATTTTCCAATAGCTCATCAGAACATGTATTTGGTGAAGTAACATGACCATCAGCAATGATCTGTAAACCACTTGCACTTTTATCTGATAAAGAATTGAGCTGTTGCCTTAGCAGAAGAATAGTCTCTTGCATCTCAGTGTTCTCCGATATCTAATAACAGTAACAAGATATGATAAACAATCAGCAACATGAGAAAAGAAAAAAGTGACTTCGCAAATCTGTGTTTTACCTTCAACTGCAGTTGCTCCTGCAGTATCCTATTATCCGCAGACTTGATCTTGAATGCTCAAGCAAAGAGAAAGAAATCAACTTAGTAGACTGTATTTTGGCAGTTTTACGTTTTATTAAATTATTATCCTTATTAGCTATGGAGAAAACATAAAACAAACCTCCAGCTCAAATGTCTTTTCATTTAGCTGTGTAGCAAGCTTGGACAGAGTCTACACAAGAGAAACAAAGCTGATCAGACCGGAAGAAATAAATACTAATTTCGGGGAAAAAAAAATCTTGGAAAACTACTTGTGCTTCATAATGCATAACATTCAGCCACCCTATAATTATAAGTCAAAAACATACCAATACAAATGCCTGTTGGGGGGGAAAGGGAAAGTGTACAAGGCATGGAACTAAAAAAGAACCTCTTAGTCAAGTGTCTTAATTATGAGAGAATTAAGATGCAACTGTTCATGTGAAAGTTCCTCTGGAAATTACCTGGGACAATTCAATGCTGTTTGTATGTGGAATCATCTCAAATGATCCAATCATACGTTGCTCCAGAATTCGTATTTGAAGCTTCTTTTCACTGATTTCTTCCTTTAACTTCTGCATTTTTTCCTGCAACAGCCAAGCCAACCATCACATAATCTAGGGAAAAAATCAGCTCTATACCTGAAATCAACATATCAAAAGGCAGCTCACCCTAATTTGTGAATCTTCAGGACTGATAGCTGCTTGATCTGACAGTCTTTTCAGAGAACTTGAAGACAAGGCCACCTCTCCAGCTAACATTTTCACTTGTTCACGAAGAAGGTCCATTTGATCTGTAATAGTGGTCCCACTCTGCAAAAAGGTCATAAGCAAATAGAGAGATAAGAGAGAGAGAATTCTAATATATTTCAAGGAAAGAAAAAACTTATAAAAATTTCAAACAAGACAGATTTCTAGTATATATATGTTTCAAGGAAAGAAAAACCCGATAAAATTTTCAAATAGACCGAAGAAACCAAAGCTATCTTGTGATGTGGGGACAAACAGATGATTATTTTGTTAATTGCCTTAAAATATCAACTCTGGCTTCCTCAGCATGAACAGGATATACTCCCTTCACCACATGACTTCCTATAACAATTATTATCCGTACTTGTATCCTTCCAGACAAAGGAATGGAATTAAGTTTTGCTTGTATTCCTTCAAGCGGTTATCTAAATAAGCAAGCACCAAAAGAAAGCAAACATACCGGAGGTATACGACCACCAACAGCTGCACTAAACAAATCACCTGCCTGTGTTTTTTCTGGAAATGAGTCAACAATGGTAGAATCATCTCCCCTGTTACTGACTGATTTTCTTTTTCCATCCTTCACTTCACTAAACGTGACTCTCTGTATAGATTTAGAACAAGATGAAGGTGACCCACTTGCTGAACTCTCACTATCAGCTGTTGATGATAATCCAGCCATATTCTCAGGTTTCTGTACAGAATATTTGAGCTTTGTTTAGTTGGGTTTAATCAGAGTGAATATATTTGTTGAATATTTGAGCTTTGTTTAGTTGGGTTTAATTAGAGTGTATATTTTTTGCCGCTAAAAAAATTGCTAATGCATGATACATAGAGTAAATAGCAAGTCAAACCCTTTTAACAAGAAGCACATGAAGTTTATCAATGATACCAGTAAAGCTAAATATATTGTAGAGTAGAGTAGGTACTTTCAGTTTAAACCAGCTAAGCATTCCACGCCTTCGGTTCCTTTTGTAATCTTTGACCAACTCATCTAGACTAGTCACCTCCTCTCTTACTTCCAATGGAATCTCAGACCCATAGCTTCCAGCATTATCATCTAACATGTATTCCCGCTTTTTATCTGGTAAATATGCCAGCTGCATTGTGAAAGGGTCAACTGTAAGTCTCAAGAATCAAGACGAAAGTATTTGCAACATTTTAGGATAATGAATGGTTTGCAAATCCATGTGAACCCCGTTAATATTTAAAACAGAATGCAACATATAAGCAACGTTCTTAACTGCTGGAAATACTGTCACATACCTCGTCTTCCCCAAATGAATGCCTCCGTCTATGGCCAGGTCGCTCAGAAATGCTTGTTGGCATTGCATTCTTTGTTGAAACCAATATCAGTTTAGTCAATCGCTGAATCCTTCCCATCAAAGCTGCCTTGGCTTCTTCCTCCTCTTCTAATCTTGACTTTAGTTTAACCTGACCAGCTTCCAGCTTTGCCATCATAAAATGACACTTGTTAGAAACAAAAATATAGGGGAAAAAAATATGGAGTCCATGGAGCATACAAAAACTCCCTACAAGGGGAAAGAAATAATAGTGTAGCATTACGAAAACCTCAATTAAGAGACCATAGTGTCACTACACCTTGTTACTCATACTATCTTGTAAGTTCTGCTACTAATTTTATAGGAAAGTATACTACTAATTATCAGTTTTCAGTGGTAACTCCGCGAACCTGAAGCTTCAAATTAACCAGATCTTCCTGAGTAGATGCAGCAACATTTGGGTTCTCCATCATGCCACGTCTTAATTGTTGAAGCTCCTCCTTTAAGCTGGAAATTTCTCTTTGATACTTTTTAATGAGAGACTTCTCATCAATAATCTAAATGGGAATATGTAAGGAACGAAAAAAATGAATCAGCAGCCTTAGAGCAAATTGTCATATACAAAGAACATATTAAACCATGGGCTCACCTTATTTTGAGAAGCCTTTATTTCTACGTATTTGCTACGATGTGCAAACTTCAATGTGTTATGTGTCTCCTCACTATTGCTAGAGGCAGGAGTCACAGTGCAAATAAGCTACAAAGACCCCAGGACAAACTCCCAAATGAGTGATACAATTAACCAGCCAGAAATATGAAGACAGATGACTAACAAGACAAAACACGTGAAAAAATTTGCACTGAACTTACAGAAATCCGTCCATGACCACTAAGGGATGACTGCAATAGGCGAGTGAGTTTTGAATCTCGATATGGAATATGTGTCGCTTTACCATCCGTTAGTTTAGAGATCACCTAAACAAGAGAATCAACTACAATGACCAAGAGAACTAAAGCTAGAATACCAATCAGAAAAAAAGGCAATGGAACAAATTAGAGGTCATTTGGCAAGCACAAAGGAAAAATATTCAATCTTCGCCATTGCACAATATAGTGCATAAACAAACAGTCCAATATCCTCGCCAATCAGACAAACAAATGTACACTAAAGGGCATGTTAATTTATTGTCATAATTTTGGTCAACTTAATAAAAAACCCAGAGAGCTTTGACATCAGAACTGAGCAAACAATCAAGCATATTTTTATAATGAATATGAAAGTTAAAACATTGCAGTAAGACCATCTCCAATGCATTCGTGCTATTTTCCAAATTTAACATGACATGCTTAATTTAGCACACTTTTTTTTCTTTTCCTCCAACGCTATCATGCTAAAATGAATGCTATTGATAAGATTTTAGTTTTATTTACAAAAAGTATTTTCATCCTGTTATTATTGCTATTATATTATCCAACTACCATCCACCTACTCATTCCATAGCAATATTGTAAATTCAAAGCTCATGCCAAATTTTAGCATGCTCTATTATTTTTATTATATTTGAAATGAAAAATAGAATGTGCTAAAAAGTATTTCAAAAATAGAATGCCATTGTAGATATAATTTTTAGCCAAATGCTAAAGTTTAGAAATGGAATGAGATATAGCACTCTAATTAGAGATGCTCTTGTCAATTAGATTGAATGCCCTCTTTGAGAGAGGTCCCAGGTTTATATAGATACATAAGAATAATTACACTGCTGAAAATCAACCATTACAACGGTCAAATCTGATCAGAATAAAAATCCTATTGATACTCTACTTATTACAAATATATACAGCTATAATACAATATATATGTCATAAATGGTCTCAACTGATAACTTGATATGGCATATATGACTGACATCCCCCCTCAAATTGATGCTGGATGATCAAGAAACATCAATTTGCCCACAAGAAACTAATGACGCTGCCGAGTCATGGCCTTTGTAAATATATCAGCTATTTGTAGATCAAAGGAAACATGTGGTAGAGAAATAATATGATTGTCCAAAGCTTCCCTAATAGAATGGCAGTCAACTTCAATATGTTTCGTACGCTCATGGAATATGGGATTAGCAGCAATTTGAATGACAATTGTGTTATCAGTATGGAGTAAAGTTGGATTAGTTTGAGGAAAGCCAAGTTCAGCTAGCAGTCCTCGAAGCCGGATGATCTCCGAACAAGCAGCAGACATGGCACGATCTTTAGATTCAGTGGAAGACTTAGAAACATGAGCCAGCTTTTTTACTTTTCCAAGAGATTAAGGAATAGCCGAGGAACATGCACCAGCCTGTGACAGATTTTCGGGTATCAGGACATCCTGCCCAATCAGCATCACTGTACGCAGCAAGACGAAGAGGAGACCCTGCAGCAAAAAACAAGCCACGACTAGGAATCCCATGGGGATACCGAACGATACGACAAACAGCAGCTAAATGTAGATGTCGTGGGTGCTGAATAAACTGACTAACTTGCTAAACTGCAAAGCTAATATCAGGTCGAGTAATGGTCAGCTAATATCAACTAATATCAATTCAAACTGCCTACCAACTGTCGAAATACAGTAGGATCGGAAATAAGATCACCTTCGTCACATCGATACTTTGCATTTACCTCAAGTGGAGTATCTACAGTAGAAGTATCCTGTAGTCCTGCTAGAGTAATCAAATCTTGTGGGTACTTATGTTGATTTAGGACAATACCAGAAGAATCAGTATGAACTTCCAACCCTAAGAAATACGTAAGTTTCTTTTCATACGGAATAAGGTTTAAAGATGCTACTGTAGACGAATAATAAGGGCAGAATCTGTCCCAGTAATAATAATATCATCGGCATAAACAAGGAGAACAATACCAGTAGATGTCTTGCAAAGAAACAATGACGAGTCATATTGGCTTTGTGTAAAGGAAAATTGAAGCAATGTAGATCCAAACTTTTCAAACCATGCTCGAGGAGCCTGTTTCAAGCCATATAGAGATCTCCTCAACTTACATACATCAGAAGAAGAGGAAGGGGTCAACCCTGGTGGTAGAGCCATGTAAATTGTTTCTTTGAGATTACTGTATAGAAAAGCATTTTTGACATCCATTTGATGAAATGGCCAGGTTTGCGAAGCAGCAATGGACAGAACTGTGTGCACAATAGTCATTTTGGCGACTGGAGCAAAAGTCTCCTCATAGTCCACTCCATATTCTTGTTTGTTACCAAGAGCAACCAATCGGGCTTTATAGCGTTCCAAAGTGCCATCTGAGTGTAGCTTGACCGAATATACCCATTTACAACCAATGGCTTTGACATGAGTAGGACGAGGAACAACATCCCACGTTTGATTGTCCTGAAGAGCCTGAAGTTCTTCTGCCATTGCCTCACGCCAACATTCATGTTTAACAGCCTCTGAATCACACGAAGGAATTGGAATTGATGATAAAGCAGCATGAAAAGATGTATCAGAAAATCCATACCGATCGAGAGGACGAGAGACTCTTGTTGATTGTCGAGGAATGACTTCAGTATTTTGATCCGTTACAGAAGGAGTAGGTTGAACAAGGTCAGCTGGCGGGTCAATCTCAGGAAGGGGCAATATTGGGCGGCATCGTTCATACACAAATCCAGGTTGAAATCGTTCAATAGTATGAGTCTCATCAAGGGTAGGAAGAGGATGTATTTCTGGCAAAGGCTCAACAGGAGTAGAAAAGAAATATTGATTTTCAAAGAAAACAACATGACGTGAAATGCGAAATCGATTAGACAATGGATCATAACAGACATAACATTTGTGTGAATTACTATATCCCATGAATGCACATTTGATAGATTGAGCAGAAAGTTTGTGACGTTCACGAGGTGGTAAATGAACGAAACAAACATAGCCAAAAGTATGCATATGAAGATAGCTAAGATGTTGATGATGAAGACGATAATAAGGAGAATCAAAGTTATGAACACGAGAGGGTAGCCTATTAATTAAGTAAACCGCTGTAGACAAGGCTTCAACCCATAATTTAGATGGAACAGCATATTCAAGCAATAAAGTTCGAACCACATCTAAAAGGTGGCGATTTTTTCATTCAGCGACACCATTTTGCTCAGGTGTATTAGGACAAGAACGTTGAGAAAGAATGCCCTTTTGTTGTAAAAACTCTTGAAACTTAAGTGACATATATTCTCCACCAAAATCAGATCTTATTATTTTGATATCAGAAGAAAACTGAGTCTCAACATAGGCCTTAAATTTTTGAAAAACAGAAAATACCTTAGATTTAGAGCGAAGAAAATAAATCCAAGTATACTTACTGTAATCATCAATAAAAGTCACAAAATATTTATAACGAGCATGAGATATAACAGGAGCAACACCCCACACATCACTATGAATCAAATCAAAACATTTTTCAGCACGACTTCCACGCGATGGAAAAGAAAGAGATTTACTCTTACCAAATTTACATGTGGAGCAATCAAAGGAAAGATGATGCGAGGGAAATTGGTCTTTATTACCTAACAAACCAGGCTGTACTTAATGAGATAAAACAACAGAATTAGGGTGGCCCAAACGTTTATGCCATATTTCACTCTTACGATGTACAATAGTACAAGCTAGAGAGATGGTACTAGGAATGGAAAAATGCAGAGGAAACAATCTCCCAACTTTAGGCCCCTTTGTGAGTATCTTCCCCGACAGTTGATCCTGCACAAGACAACCATCACGAGAAAACATAACATCACAATTGTTATCAACTAACTTACCTACTGAAATCAGACTAGTGGAAAATTCAGGTGAAACAAATACATCTTTAAATGTGGCATTAATATCTCCCACAGCATGGATTGCTAATTGACTACCATTGGCAACCTGAATATTGGAGGAACCTTGATATTGTCGAACATTGCTAAGAGTGGCAGAGGAATGGGTCATATGATTAGAGGTACCATAGTCAATTAGCCAAGATGAAGATGTTACAGGGTTGTTATCTTGAAACCCTAAGGCAGAAAAGACTGATACAATCATTTGTTGTACCATTTCTGGTGTAAGAACAGATTGTCCAGGAGTTCCTTGTGCAGCGAGAGGTAGATTGGTAGAGGAAGAGCTAACGGTGGCATGAAGACCCTTAGCTTGACGATTTTGAGGACAAATGGGATAGTCTTCAATGACATGTCCTGCCTTTTTGCAGTAATTGCAAGACTTCCTCGCACAATTTGCAGCAATATGCCCATATTCTTTGCAGCTGTAGCACTGAACTTTGCTCATATCCCGACCCTTTCCTCGCCCTTGAGCCGCATAAGCTATGGCATTTGGAGTCATTTGTTCCTGTGAGAATGTGGCCTGAGCGAGTAGACGTTGTTCTTCACAGAGTAATTCCCCAAAACAGATATCCAATGAGGGAGAAGGAACACGATTCATCAAATTGGAATAGGTAGTCTCAAATCCAGATCACAACTTCATCAAAAACTGGTATATCTTGCTTTGCTCATGGACTTCTTGAACAGCTGAAAGAAACTCGGCGGGAATTTTGGCATAAATCATGTCAGTATACTCAGCCCATAAACTCTGAAAGCCGGAGAAGTATTCTTGGATAGAGAGATTGCCCTGAGTGTAACTGACAATATCTTGTTCCACCTGAAAACGACGGACAGTGTTATCTTGGTTGTAGACCTTCTTCAAATACTCCCACATGTCTTTCGCGGTCTTATATGGTCTGAGATTAAGAACAATGGGAGGATCAACAGATCCGAGAATCTAGGACATCACACGAGCATCTTTGACCTTCCATTGGGCCAACTTGGAAGAATCAGTAGGTGCAGGAATACTACCATCAATATGACCCCACAATTCCTTTCCGATGACAAAAAATTGAAATTGAAATTCCCAAGCAGAATAATTCTTTCCAGTGAAACGAACACTGAAAGAATCGATATTACTAGTTGACATGATAAAAACACACGTCTCGAATCAGCAAAAACAGATTTAAACAACCACCATATTTTGTCGATGGTTTGTCCACACCCTCCAGAAAGTGTTGATATTCACTTGAAAAGCCCTCCCAAAAAAAAATTCCGAAGGAGAAAAAAAATTGCTGACAGCCACTAAGAATAACGACTCAACAACACCCAGAATCAAGGAGGACTCCAAGAGCAAAGTTCCTCAAAACACACAAGAAAGATTAGACTTTAGGCTCCGGTACCATGTCAATTGTATTGAATGCCCTCTTTGAGAGAGGTCCCAAGTTTATATAGATACATAGGAATAATTACATTGCTAAAAATCAGCCATTACAACGGTCAAATCTGATCAGAATAAGAATCCTACTGATACTCTACTTATTACAAATATATACAGCTATAATACAGTATTTATGTCATAAATGGTCTCAATTGATAACTTGATATGGTATATCTGACTGACAGCTCAAATACAAGCTAAGTGTTATCTACAATACAAAAAAAGAAGGGGCGGGAAAGAAAAGAAGAAAAAATCATTCAGAGGCAAGAGTCTAAAAATTGATTATAGTCAATATAGTGCTCAAAAAAAGGAAAAAAATAATAAAATATTGATCTTACAGTTCCAAGGGTAAGTAAGCTTTTGTTGATGTATGAACCCTCCTTTCTCCGCAATCCAGTTGTTTCAGTTTTAGAACTTTCAGAACCCGCAAGATCAATTAAGTGCTGCAAGGGCAATCCAAATTAGTACATGACCGGGTACCATATTACAACAGAACTTTATACCGGAAAAAAAAAAAAAAAAAAAAAGTACGTAGACAAAGGAACCAGACCATGATACCAGGTCAAGAAAACAGCGGGTAAACCAAATTTAAATTGCAAAAAGAAGATAAGACATTACCAACTGGGACAAGGTCACATCTTCTTCACTGTGATTTTCCCCACGTGGACTACTTTCAATAGTCTGAAAGATAAACGCATAGCATCACACCAATGCAAGAATTAGTACTTGATTCAAGTAAGAAAATATAGCTTTCGAATAAAATAAAGAGAAATTGACTAAAAATACTAGAATTGAGCATTAAAATTTCTTCAATTCAATTCTTTAATATTTCTACAGAGCAATATATATATATCTCCACTACTGTACGAAGGGGACAAGAGGAATCAAGGTATAACCGTTTCTAAACAATATACAAATATCCTTGGACACGTCATAGGCCTTGATACAAAGATCAACTTTGTAGAGAATGCTAGCACCTTCTAGACTAATGCATATTAGAGGGAATCCAAGGTGCTGACTTGTAATTCCATGTGAGCTGATTTGAATGCCAAATAAGAGCAACATATGGCATTGACTATTCAACATGCCCCCTCAAGCGAAACTGGAGGTTTCTCTATCACAATGAGCTTGTTCTTCAAATATAAATACTGAGACATTGACAGTGGCTTGGTTAAGATGTCAGCTATTTGCTCCTCAGTAGAAATGTATTGAATCTTTAACTCTCTAGCTGTTATCCTGTCTCTAATGAAATGCGCATCGATCTCAATATGTTTAGTTCTGGAGTGAAAAACTGGATTAGATGCCAATTGCCTAGCACCTGAGTTATCACACCACAGTATATGTGCCTGCATATAGTGACTAAACTTATTCACAACAAAAACTATATCTGGTCTGGATAAGGTGAGATATTGCAAAGCCCTAACGGTGCTCCTGTATGGAATTGGTTTTTCAAAAGGATCACTATCTCCCAAGAACAGTCTTGAACCAGGACACATTGAAGTTGTGTTGCTCTTGGCATTTGACATGTTTGCTTTGCACTGGAGATTAGTAGTGTATTTTGATTGAGTCAAGAAAAGTCCTTGACTGGTTTTGTTTACTTCAAAACCCAAGAAATAGTTTAAAGAGCCGAGGGACTTCAATACAAACTTTTCATTTAGAACTTCTATAATTTTCTTGAGTTTCAAAGAATTATTCCCAGTTAAGAGGATATCATCTACATATACTAATAGTAAGATGAGAGTGATACCAGCTTTATAGATGAAAAGAGAAGTGTCCGATCTGGAATTTGGAAAGCCAAGTTGTGCTAGAGCATCTTTGAGTTTGTCAAACCATGCTCTAGGGGCTTGCTTTAAACCATAAAGAGCCTTCTTGAACTTGCAAACTGAGGTTGGAAAAATAGAGTTTTCATAACATGCTGGTTGATGCATATGAACTTCTTCTTGCAAATCTCCATTAAGGAATGCATTGTTAATATCAATTTGTTGAACATCTAAATTGTTTGTAACAACAAGTGTAAGAACAACTCTAATAGTTGAAGACTTTACTACAGGGCTCAATGTTTCAAAGTAATCCACTCCTTGGGTTTGTTGGAAGCCTTTTGCTACCAGATGTGCCTTATACCTCTGAACAGTACCATCGGGGTTGTATTTGATTCTGAAAACCCATTTGTTTTGGACTAACATTCATGCCTTCTTGAAAGGAACCAAGGTCCAAGTTTGATTTTTCATTAATGTCTCGTATTCATCATCCATTGCCTTTTTCCAATTTTTATTTCCAAGCGCCTAATCAACACTTTAGGTTCCAGCTCTTTACTTTGTGCTAATGCAGATTTTGCTACTATTTGACTCATCAAAACTTTGGGTTTAAAAATACCAGACTTAGACGTTGTGATCATGGGATGTGTAGATTGAGTGGGTTGTCTTTGTGGTACTGCTTCTTGAGTGAAATTGGATGAAACACAAGTAACACCATTCTTTTCTACAGGAAGATCAACAACTAAATTTATTGTAGAAGCAGAACTTTTAGATGATTGTTGAATGTTACCTTGATCATTATGGGGGACATAGACTGAAGAGGTTGGTGAAGCTACAATGGAGCCTTGATAATTACTTGCACCAGCATCTGAACTAACAGAACTAGGACTCGAAGCTGAATTTAATGTGGGTAGCCATTGACTTAACATAGGTATTGAGTGATTAATGACCGACACACTGTTTTGAGGAGGAGAAGTTATAACTGAAGGAAAACCATGCTCAAAAGGAAAATCTTGGACATTGGTCCTGAAGCACTTCGATATTGGTAACCTTTGTGACTTTGACTACAGCCGATGAAGACACATGTTAAAGAACAAAATTGAAGC
Organism: Trema orientale; assembly: GCA_002914845.1. NCBI lineage: Eukaryota > Viridiplantae > Streptophyta > Magnoliopsida > Rosales > Cannabaceae > Trema > Trema orientale. Next base: position 972,005 of record JXTC01000050.1, read on the forward strand.
TTGTGATTAATATATGGTCTCAAATGAGGGTAGCAGGCACAACCAAAAGTTTTGAGAAACTTTAGATGTGGTTTACTTTTAAACAATGCTTCAATGTGTGGTATATAATTAAGTCATAGTGTTGATAGATGGTTAATGAGAAAAACTGAGGTGCTGAAAGCTTCCCACCAGAAACTTAGAGGCATGGAGGCCTAAGCTAAAAGTGTAAGTCCTATTTCTACTATATGTCTGTGTTTTCTTTCAATTCTTCCATTTTGTTGATGTGTGTATGGGCAAGGGTGTCTGAAATGAACCCCAATATTATCAAGAAAAGGTTTTAGGCTTTTATATTCTCAACTCCAGTCAGTTTGCAAGGCCTTAATTTTTCTATCAAACATTCATTCAACAAGTGCCTGAATTTTTTCAAAAATGCCTTTTGCTTCAGACTTTAGATGCATAGGATAAATCCATGTGTATTTAGTGTAGTCATCAACAAAACTAATGTAATATTTGTAGCCATGCTTAGAGGTTACTGGTGCAAGTCCCCAAACATCGAAATGAATTAAATCAAGGGGAGATGAAGCTTTATAGTTAGAAGGATTAAAATGCATTTGGTGAGACTTTCCAAATTGACAAGCAATACAAAAATCAACATTTTCATTAATTTTTGAAACAATGCCAATAGATTTTAAAACTCTTTGAAGGACTAGTACAGATGGATGACCAAGTCTGCAATGCCAAGCATTGACATCTATAGAGCAAATAGAAACAAGACTCATGGATGGACTAGAACCTAGATTCAGAAACAGTAAAACAGACTGGATAAACAGTGGACTGATGCAAAGAAACGGTGGACGGAGGTACAAGATTCTGGTACAAGCTATTACTGAGTCTCCCCTGTAGCATCACCCTCTTCATAGCTTTGTCCTTGATGAAGCAAAAATCAGAGTAAAATTCAAGAATAACATCATTGTCCTTGGTGAACTGAGAAACACTGAGTAGATTTTTGGCAATGGCAAGAACATGAAGTGTATGATTTAAAAGAAGAGGGTTGTGAGAAGTATTATAGAGAAGTAAAGAGCTACCAACATGAAAGATAGGCAAAGCTTGGCCATTACCTACAGTAAGTTTCTCCTTATCCTTGTAGTCAACTTTTTGGGAGATAGTATTGAGATCAGCAATAATATGATTACAAGCTCCACTATCAAGGTACCAAGCAGAGTCATTGACCGTGGCAGATGAGGCGACAAAAGCCTGGTTGTTGGAGAGGGCTTGTGGAGAAGATGAGGAAGATTGAGACTGCTGACGAGTACCTTGGAAAGAGATGTCAAAGCGATGATAGCAGCGGATGGCAAGATGACCTTGGCGACCACAGAGCTGACTAGTAGGACGATTATAGTCACCACGGCCTCCGCGACCACGAGGGTTACCAAAACCACGACCTCCACAATTATTAGAGAACTCAGGTGGAAAACCAGATTGAGAGTTAAAGTTCCATTTGAAGGTAGCAGCACTGGCCGTAGGATTAGAGAGATCAATGGTGGCAGCAGATTGAAGTTGTTCCAAGCACAGTTCATGGCTTTGAATCATAAATTGGACCTCTTGAAAAGTAAGGTTAGCACAACGAGAGGTAAGGTTAACCACAACAAAGTCATAGTCTTGACTTAAATTGCCAAGAATATAGATAATGAGTTCTTCATCAGGAATATACTGACCAACAACAGAGAGGTTCTCAGAGATAGATTTCATTTTGAGAATGTAATCATTTATGGACATAGCACCGTAACATTTTGCAATTGAAAACGGCGTTGCAAGAGACAAGCTCGAGACTGTGAGGTGAAAAGAGTTTCAAGAGCGTGCCAGATTTCAAAAGAGCTAGTGCAACGAACAACATTGCCGAACATAGACTCAAATATTGAATTAAGCAACCAGCTCATAATTGATTGATCAGTTCTGTGCCAAAGAGTATACCTAGGATTAAGTTGACGAGGCTCACCAGGATCAAGGCCACCAAGGGTGTGGTCAACACATTGTGGTGGACAGGGTTTTGTACCAAGAAGAAAACCATCGAGCTCATGAACACGCACAGCAAGGAGGACTTGAGAGCGCCAGAAAGAATAATTGCTATGGGTAAGTTTCAAGGACAGAGGAGCAAGACTCTAAAATAGCTAAATGAGATAGCGCAGGTGGCGGTGGCGAGATAATATAAAGAAGAGTCTGAGACTGTGAAACTGGTGGCGGATCCATTGTGGAATTAAAGGACACCGGAGAAACTGATGATGGTGACGCCATGAAAATGGCTGCTTACCAAGTCAAAAAATATAACTTTCGAATAAAATAAAGAGAAATTGACTAGAAAGGTATTGGAATTGAGTACTAAAATTTCTTCAATTCAATTCTTTAATGTTTCTACAGAGCAGTATATATATCTCCACTATTGTACGAAAGGGATAAGAGGCGGACAAGAGGAATCGGGGTATAGCTGTTTCTAAACAACATACTAATATCCTTGGACATGTCACAGGCCTTAATACAAAGATCAACTTTGTAGATAATGCTAGCACCTTCTAGACTAATGCATATTAGAGGGAATCCAAGGTGCTGACTTGTAATTCCATGTGAGCTGATTTGAATGCCAGATAAGAGCAACATGCGGCATTGACTATTCAATAATTCAACAAGATTTAATCAGCCAAAAACAACACATAACCAAAGCTATGCTAAAGTTGTCTATATATACATACAAACATATATATTCACATGACAACACCAGCTTCAAATAAAAAACAAATCACAACCATCACAAACCAAGTGAGGTGTCACAAAAATTCAGTAGACAATACAAAGCAGACAACGGGCTCAAGAAAGAGCAAGTTAAGTTCCCTTCTTTTAGAAGCTGCAAAGAGAGTAAAGGAGCAAATTTAGGTACTGGACAATTCAAATGATTTGGATTCAATTTTATTTGAGGCCCAAACATGTTTTTGTGTCCAAGAGTTTGAGGTTCGCATGGGTCATTTAAATTTTTGTAAACACAAAAATAAGGAGTATTTAAAAAGTTACTTTGGTAAGTTATTGGTTGAGTATCTCCAAGAAGCTTCATCTCTCCAACTCCAACTTCCCAAAGCGTCACAAATGTTCTCATGGAACTAAAAGTTATCTTATTAGTTCAGTATTCTTGCTATTGCTCAACCACAGCCATTGCTCATGGCCGCCACAACGTATTCTAAAAGTAGCACATCCCTACATCCCTAAAAAATACTACAAAAGTCTCAATAACCAATTATTTTTTATAGAAACAACAATCTACATGAAAATTTCCATAAGTTAAAATATCTCAATCAACTCCTTTCACCTCAAACACAATTATGATACCATTCTGAGTCAATTTAAACCAGTATATATTCCTGAAACTATAAAGCACAAATTTAACCCATGAAGGTTAGGTCTAGTGGTCAGACCTATGGTTTGCTCTCATGAGATCTAGGGTTCTATTCTTCATGGGGACTAACCTAGCAGTATGTTAGAGTTTCTTGCCTCTCAAAGTTGTAGGGTTCAGCAGGAGGACAAGTATAAGTCCACCTTATAAAAAAGTTCAATGCTAGTATAAACAACGTTTTTATGTCTCGAAATATGTCTATGATGTGTGGTTTGCCTAGAAATCTACTTGCGAGCTCCTTCACTTTCCCCCTTTCTCTCACTTAGCAAAAAAAGCGAAGGAAAAAAGAAAACAAATAAAACAAGAAAAAAACTGGATCACAAGCTTCTTGCAAGCTGAAAATGTCGTTTTTTTCGCATTATCAAACTGTCCTCATTTCATTTGCTTAATGGATCTCAAAATGATTTGTGTTTCTTCAAAAAATAAACACACGCAAGCAATAAGTTAATCAATGAACTCGCTCATCATAAAAGGTTTGACTCCCCGACAGCTCCATATATGTAGGAAATACAAATACTATAAATGAAAAATAAATTTTTTGGATGGTACCAACCAAACTACTCTACGGTATATGATATTACAAGTTTAATTAAAGCTAAGCTAGCTTCTAAAGAGATTCTTAAACAATCTAAGAAGCATAAAGTTTTCATAAGAAATAAAACATGATTACCAAGGTGAATATAGTGTGGCTCCGACTACTAAGTAGATTGAAGTTATTAGAACCCACGTGCCTGTGCTCTGCATATTAATGGGAAACAAAAGAAAAGGACACGTTAGAAAAAAGCCAACAAAGATTACAAGCAAAGGAATGTGAGGAGAAGCAACAAGGGTTAACAAAGAAAAAAGGGAGAGGGGGAGGGAGAACAAAAGGTAAGATCATAATTAGACATGAGTTTAAATATGAAAATATGACACAACAAACCTTCAATGTAGAACACGTTGCCAAAAGTTTAGAAGTACAGAATATTGTGCTTTAAGTCAATAAAGATAGCTACATGCTAAATATTTTATAAAATTAGAAATAAAAAAGAAAAGATCGAAAGAAGCTACCATAGTAACTTATACCTTCTCCTGTTGCTATAAGCATAAGGGCGTGAGCAGGTGATAGAACAACCTCTTCTTTTATTCCTTCAACATAAGTTCCCTATCAAAAGATGGACAATATTCTCATAACAAATCGCAAGCACAAAAGTTGAAACTAGAAGTTTGAAACTGGTCATAAAATGAGATAAAAGCATAATTAGAGCAAATGACAACAAATTAGCAAGTAGCAAACACCAAAATGCTAAAACAGATACCAACAAAGAAACAGTCTAAACAAAAAAGCCACAGATACAAAATAATATAGTTCAAAAGACTACTAAATCTGTGCAATAAATTCTATCATGAATTTTCTTCTCTTAAATTTATTTTTCCCCAGAAAAGCCTGGACAAAGAGGCAAGATGGGCCAAGTTCTGTCCCACATACAAGAATTGAGAAAAAAGAATAATCATCTTTGTCAGGCCTTTTTTTAAGGAAAAGAGAATCACGCAGGCAGTAGAAACAAAAAGGTTTCTTAAGCAGCTAATTGCCAGCCTTTAAAAGGACAAACATAGAAAAGAGACATGAGACATGAGACAATAAATAATATTAACTTCTTGTAATCCTATAAAAATATAAGCACCTGTGCATCTTCTCGAATTCGGAGATTTTGTCCAGTAGGATCAAGTAAATCATTTATGACCTGAACATAATAGGTGGACCGAAGAAAACTCATCAGTAAAATCATGATTCATAAGCGCCAAATTATAAATAACTAATTAATTAATGCAACTTATGCTTCATTTATGTGGAGAGTTCAAACAAATAAATTATCCATGTATAGTTCGTCTAAACAGAAAACTATAAATCACTGTTATTTTAAGTAATTGAAAAGTTCAGTCAATGGAAAAGTGGAATAGTACAAACATTTGCTAAAAGTTAACGATGATTAAAACCAGTCTCACATCCTTTCACTCTCATTTTTACACCCTTGACAAGAAACAGAATAAACGTAGTAAACTGTTACCAAAATAAATAAAATCTGTTGAAAAAGAAAAAAGAATAATGGTGAGCCAATGAATCCCCTATGACATCCTAGCCAAAATCCACACCCCCATCCGTAGTATTATTACCTGCAAGTCAAGGAAGATAACATCACTATGCATCACATGCTTGCATCCCCTTGTTTGCCAACTTACTATGCCCAAAATTAATTTAAAGAAAATGCACATGAAACCATATAAATTAATTGTTCGCATCCCCATCTATTCCATTTTATTATGCCCTAAAAGAAAAATAATTATGAGTCACTATCATAGCTTTTCAGGTGTCCTTGTTCAAAGTTTATGAGACCAAATCAAACTTGAGCCACTCATGCATTAGCACAATTTATTCCTTTGCAGTTTGTGCCTATTGTTAACTTTTATTACTGTTTACAAAAGCTTGTGTTTTCCCTTGAAAGAAAAAAGACATTCTTAGCTGCTTAAGCATTATAACTGAACCAAATGAAATCCTTGTAACAATCATATAGTGCCAAATCATCAAAATAACAATCATAGGGAAGTTGGGAAAGGCTGACCTCATTGTAGATTTCCAAATATGAAACACGAAGCAGAAACTCCCGCCCAGGAGTCTGGGAAAAAAAAAAATGGTGTGTTACTCGAGGAAGGGGAAAAAACAATTTACAGCTGAACTAATCCACTACCTCTTGTATAATTCCAAAAACATCCTTTACTGCTAATGGGATGATTCCAGGTGACTTTTGTTCCCCCTGAATAACAAGACAAGACAGGTAAACCTTTGTTATTCATAGTTTGCAAACATGTCAGAAGACAAAGACAATGCAAGAGAGTTCTTGGTATTCCTTGTTCAAGAAACAGAGAAAAAGGAAGGGGAAGTTGGAAAGTAGAATAACGGAGAAGAAAACAAGAACAATAAATGAAAGAATCTCAGTCACTAACATGCATTGTATGAGTCTTTCCGCTACTTGTAACACCATACGCAAATACCGTACCTGCATAAAAAGCATATCACCAAGTCGTAAACATTTTTGTAATGTGAAATTGTGAATGTATCTGGCATAATCTATGCAAATTAGCAACATACCCGGCCTCAGGTGGGAAAGAAAACACTATATAGGCCCCAATGAATTTTGTTAATTGTGTACCCTTATTAAGGAAAGACATCTACTAGAAAGTAAATAAATAAATAAACAGAGCGCAGGTGATCTATCCCTTTTGTTACTCATATTAGAAACATCTCATAACAAAATTTCAGCAAAAAACAGAGACCCAGTTAAACGTAAATAAAACTAACATAGTTACCATTAATCCCTTCCATGGCACCACAAACAACATGCTGAGCAGCAACATCGTAAACATGGCGGGTCGTTGTAGCCGGACCAAATACCCTATCTGCACCAGACCCAATCCCCAAAAACAAACTTGAATTGAGTACACGGCTCCAAAATTTCAAATTGAACTTAAACACAACAGTTATTATCTCTCAAACATTTGAATTTATGCAACTGTTTCAACTCAAAAAACGACTAACCAAAGCCATAAGCAATAGAAGGATTGTACTCGTTCCTCACTGTATTATCCCCATCTGCATACCAAGCTATCTCGTCCCCTTTATTAATCTCCCGAGCACTGTATTAAGCCACATTCAAAAACCCAAATTCCCAAACATTAAAAAAAAAAAAAAAAAAAAGACAACCTCTTCAATGTCATCATCAGCTGAGTGACAGTCCAATCACCACTTTCCAGCACATCACATACAAAAACCCAAAACCAGGGGAACGAACGGAAGAGAGAGTACCTGAGAGGTCGGAACCGGACTGTAACGGTAACATTCTCCTTGGCCTTACTAGCATCAGGGCGGTCAATGGGCTGGATCGGAGGAGTACTAGGGCTAGCTGAGGTCGTCGGAGAAGCAGACAGCCGAGATGGTGGCCTGGACGACGTCGTCGAGGAAGGTGTCGTCGGCCGTCCGGCGGGTTTGGACGACGGCGCCGGAGACGGGGACTTCCGGGACCGGAAGGGCGAGATGGTTGAGGTGGTGGAGGAGGATCTTTGGGACCTGGAGGTGGTGGTGGAGCTAGTTCGAAACATGGTTTTAGAGAGAGAGAGAGAGAGAGGGAGAGAGGAGGAGAGAGAAAGTGCTGCCTTAGTAGTTTGGACCTGGTGTGTGCCTCTCTCTCTCTCTCTCTCTCTCTCTCTCTCTGGTTTGGTCCTCGCTCCCTCCAAAACAAGCCTTCTTTTATTTACTATTGATTCTTTGAATTTTGTCTGCGCCTGCTCCTTTTTCAATGGTTGTCAAATGTCGCAAATGCCCTTACTGTATTATTCCCTCTTTCTTTCTTTTCTTTTTTCCTTTCCCTTTTTTTTTTTGTTTTTTTCTTTTTTGCAACCCTTCTTTTATATTAATGCCAAACGTTGCAATAACAAATTTATGTCACAAATAAGCTCTTATATTACAAAATCATCAAATTAGAAAAAAAGGTATCAATTGTTCAAAAATTAAGCAAGTTTTTTTGCTTGGTCTTTCTCTATGTGTTTCTTTTATTGGAAAATGTGAAACTAAATTTAATTTATGGATTAAGTAATAAACTAACAGAAAAAACCAAGGGTACCGTGAGTGTTTTAAAATTTCATAATGGTCAAAAGAACACGCTTCAGCAATTTTGGCTTATGGGTAGGGTGACAACTCGTGTTGCCGTATCGTATTCGTGTCGTGTCGAGGCATATATATAATGAGCAATTACTAAATCCAAACTCGACACGTTTATTATTCGTGTCATGATTTGTAAACCCACACTCGACACGCTAAATAAACAGGTTAACCTGTGAGCGACACATTTAACACGTTATTTAAATAGGTCGTATTCATATCGTGTCCAACGTAATACGATCTGCTGACCTGTGTACTGTTAACCCGTTAATTAAACTCAATTTAACATGTTAATGTTAAATATGTTGTATTTGGTTCAACTTGACATAACGTATTAACTTATTAATTTTAACATGTTAACCTATTTCACATGTTCAATATAACTTGATATAATTGATTAACTTATTTTATATTTCCAATATAACCAATGAACCATAATCAAATAAATATAACACACAGTCTAAAGTTTAAAACCAAAATAAAATTTTCAAGTTTTAGTACATAAAACATAAAAGGGAAGTTTTAAGTCTTGGTATACACAAGATAATACAATGTCTCAAAAAATTTAATCGTGTTAAACGGATCAATTTCGGGTTTAACGGGTTAACCTGCTAATGACTTATTATTTAATCGTATTTAATTGGGTTTAACCTGTTTTGACCTGTACCTGTTTAAGACAAACCCAAACCCGCTAATTTCGTGTCGTTTTCGAGTCGTGTTATCGTGTCGTGACCTAAATTGCCACCCCTACTTATGAATAGTTGGTATACAACTCTTTTTTTTTTTTTTTTTTTTTTTTGCTGAAGATACAACTCTTTTGGTTAGTGACTTGTGTGAAAAACTTTTTGCGACGTTATACTGCTTTTGCTTAGTTTCTGTTTTGATTACTAATTTTTACCATAGTTGAGAACCACGAAATATAGTTTGACTTTAATATGCTTGCGAAAAAAAAAAAAAACTAGTACTCTCCGTATTAGAACATAAAAAAGCGGTCACTATTAAATTATGCCTTCCATATTAAAATAATAAAAAACCCATAACTATGTTTATTGATTTTGGTCTTTTTCAATTTAGTCATTTGTTCTCTCGTAATTTCGCCTTTGTAATAGCTTATATATATATATATATATAACTTTGAATAATTTCAAAATGGACAATATTAAGTATTTCAATTATTTTAACAAATTTTTACTGTAACACACGTAACCAATTGATTAGTGACAACTCGTATGTCACGCGTATTATTATTAAAAGTTTAATTAAATAGTTGAGATAACTATCATTATCCGTTTAAAATCTATATAGTTTATAATAAGGCTTCTTTGCAAATGAGCCTCTTTATTATTGTGCACGTAGCCTTTTATGTTATGAACTGATTAAAAACTAGAATGATCTTGGAAAACTAATCCTTTTATTTTAGGGTGGCAAAAATGTTGGCATGTTTCCCTCTCCTACCAGCAAAATTTTGTCATCTCTTCCTAGGATGCCATCAAGTATGTATGTTCTTCCACTAAGTAAGCCATTAAAGAGGATTAAATCGTTGTTTTAAGTAATATTTAAAAATCTAAGACCAATATAAATATTCTAGATTATTCTTAAGCTTGAAAAGTATGGGTTTGCAACTAGAACTTGCCGTTCGTTCGTCATAAATAAACCCATCTATGACTGGACACCTTTATCGAGACTTATTGAATTAGTGGCAAGGCTTTATGGCTCGATGATGATAAACAAGTATGTCTAGTCACTCAACAAATTCTGAAAAAAAAAAGAAAAAAAAAAGAATAATAGGGTAACTGCTCGTATCCACGTCATCAGTTTTATTTTCTCATTTTACTACTTAAAAAGCTAGACCGTCTTACTAAATGCTAAATGGATAAACCACTTCAAGAAATTTCCTCTCGTTTTTTACATTGATTTAAATTTTTACATTGATTTAATTTGGATGTTAATTCTCATTACCGGTCTTTAGAAATATCACACGTAATTTAACTATGAATGTTTTGAATTTCATATATACATTAATCGTATTGCCCTTGAATGTTGCATGTGTATTGATAAAATTGTTCTTGATTTGTGGGGTTTTATACGCTAATGAAGCAAATACATTTTACCAAGTCGAGTAGATTCAAGGCTTGTCAAAGCTTTGAGGTTAAAGATGATTATTTGACTAGAGATCAAACATAACTCTACGAAAGTATTTCCTTCATGATTTTTCATTCGATCGCAATTGAGATCGTCGAACAACTTCATTGAATCCAATATCTGACTAATTTGACCACTATTTGACTAGTGATTAAACATAATCCTACAATAAAATATATATATTTTCTTCACGGTTTTCATTGATTGATATAAAATCATTAGACATCTCCATTTAATTCCATATTTGACACATTCGATCTCTATTTGATCACAATCGAAATAGTCGAACACCTTCATGTCTAGGTTTATGTCTTCGTCAAATTCTTCCTCCCTTCCAATACTTTTTCCCAATCTATTTTCCACTCTTATTTTCTTTTCGGGCGAAAAGTATTTTCGTAATTTTATACAGATAAAATGGAAAAGTGCTATATTTAAGTAAAAATATTGTACTTATTCCAAAAGAAAAAAGTGGTTCCATTGCTACCCCATTTTTTATCTCCCCACCCCCTTCTAAATATACCCATCTAATATTTCAAAATTTTTTTTACACACTTTAATTGAGAGTATACTTGACAGCAAAGATGTTTGCATTTAGATTCCAAAGTTGAATTAGTTGATCTTTCAATATACATGTCAGCGGTGCCATTACTCTTTGAGGGTATACTCGACAAGCGAGATCATGATAGCACTTCACCTTCTAAGATGGAAAAAACTAATGTTAGCGAAACATAAATTCGGGGAAAAAAATGAAACGTAAATATTAATAAAAGGAAGAAAAGCAAACAGCAGGACAGCTAAGTGCATAATTAAGATCAACAAATTCTACCTAAAGCTTTATAACAAAGAATCAAAAGAAGTATTACCAACTAATGACAAGATTCTCAAGAAAAAAAAAATAATGACAAAATATGATTTCCATTCTCTTTTAAATACAAAATAAGATCGAATAAACATCAATTATATTGAAAATTGAATAATATTCCTCATTACCATCTAAGTCGTTAGCACAATCAAAATCTTGAGCAATTACAGTTATGCATTTGAATTTTTGTAGAACTTTGATTTTTAAGATTTATGCCATAATATACAATTAATAGTGTGTTAAGAAATAAGATTTAATTATTTAATACTTTATGAGGATATTAACGTAAATTTATAAGAGAATATTTTTGGAATTAATTAAAAAAAGGGGCGGAGAGAGAAAAAAATGAGTGGCAATAGAGAAAAAAAAAAAGATATTGGCCCCGTTTGTTTCGCCTATTTGAATGTGTGTATTTGAATGGAAATTGTGGAATGGGTTATAATTGGAATGGAAGACATTTGAATGGAAAAAATAGTGGAATGAGTTATAATTAGAATGAGAGTATTGGAATGGACCATTCAAAAACACCTCTTCCCCTCCATTCTCATCCAAGACACAAAAATCCATTCAAATAGTTGATGTGACTGATGAACCATTTTAATGGAAAAACTAAATTGTTAAAATAAATACTCATTCCAAAAGACCATTTGAATGGAAAATTTAGAGTTGTTGAAATAAACACCTATTCAAATGGATTTTCCATTCCAATGGAATGGAATGGGCGAACCAAACGGCCCCATTGTAACATATTGTACCAACAGAAGCCCATTATTGGATATCTATTTGGAAAAATAAATTAAATTTGCTCTTATTATTATTAATAATATTTTGGGCAAGAACTGAACTCACAAAATATCGTGTTTATACCATGTATATCTTGCTGGGCGGCATGCATCTTAATCTTAGTAACGTATATGGGCTTGTTTGGCATGGCTTCCAAAGATCTTTTAGAGTCCAAACGTTACTTTTGGGAGTGTTTAGATGAATTATCAGAAAATCTTTTCTTAATTAGAAGATTTTTTTAACGAAGCATGTACCCACTAACTTTTCTAGAAGATCTTTTGGAGCTTTTACTTCAAGAAATAAAAATTATCCCAAACATATCCATAATAAAGTTAGATAAAATTCGAGGTAATTTTACAGAGTTGCCCTTTTGAATCTATTAGCCGAAAAAAAACAAGAGTGAGAGAGAGAGAGGTAACTGTACGAACCGTAGGGAGGACTAATCCGCGTCCTCCTTCCTCAAAATCATCTTTGGCGCCATAACAGAGAAATAAAAGTTAGGTTCACCAAAAACCTCTCTTCGATTCTCATCTTCTCACTCACTCACTCACTCACTCCACAGAGCTCAGAGCCTTCGGCACCATCATGACCGAGGTCATCTCTCTCATGGACATCGACGGCGAAGGTGCCGACGCCGGCGGCAATAGCAGTAACCCCAGTTCGAAACCCATCAACAAGGGCAAAAACGCCGTCGTTTCCGCCCCCGCCAAAGCCGCCCCCTGGGTCGAGAAATACCGCCCTCAGTCCCTCGCCGACGTCGCCGCTCACCGCGATATTGTCGACACCAGTGAGTTACTTCGCCCCCTTCCCCCCCTTTTTTTTTCTAATTTAGGGTTATATATATATATATATATGCACGAATACTTTTTGCATTTTCTGTTTGGTTCTCGAGAATTTGTTTGTTTATTTGATATGGGTTTTTGGTTGAGTTTGGAAAACATTTTTTCTGATGGTAAGCCAGTTCTCTCTGACTCTTCTTGTTTTGGTTTTGTGAATAGTTGATAGGTTGACCAATGAGAACAGATTGCCGCATCTACTACTGTACGGCCCTCCTGGCACAGGCAAAACTTCGACTATTCTTGCTGTGGCTCGCAAGCTCTATGGAGCTCAATACCATAACATGATTCTGGAGTTGAATGCATCTGATGATAGGGGAATTGATGTTGTGAGGCAACAGATCCAAGATTTTGCTAGCACTCAGAGCTTCTCTTTTGGGTATTTTCTGTTTACGATCCTTCCCCCCCTCTTTTTTCCCCGTTTGGGTTTTTTTCTTTTTGAATATGGAAAATGCTAAATAATTTGACAGACTTTTTTTTTTTTTAATGATTTTGTAACTGATTTCGGAGAGTTTTCGCTGACAGTCCAAAGTCATCAGTGAAGTTGGTCTTATTGGATGAGGCAGATGCAATGACAAAGGATGCTCAATTTGCTCTTAGAAGAGGTATCATATTGTCTCGTGTAGTGGGTTTTTGTTATTACGTGTTTTTATCTTTAATGTAAGAGATATTCCAAGCTTTTACCTGTTTTGTCTATCGTAGTAATTCTTTTTTCTGGTGCAGTGATTGAGAAATACACAAAAAACACAAGGTTTACTCTTGTCTGTAATAACGTCAACAAGATTATTCCAGCACTACAGTCAAGATGCACTCGTTTTAGATTTGCTCCTCTCCAAGCCGATCATGTCACTGAGCGACTCAAACATGTAATAGAGGCTGAAGGGCAAGTATATCCCTTACAAGTTTTATTTCTTGTATTAACTCTCTGGGGGTTTCGTTGATAACTCAGAGTGAGGTTTATTGTGTGTGTCACATTATTATGAATTATTGATTGTGGATTTGAACTACCAGTACCAATATCTGTACTTCGTGTGTGGCATAACGTTGTTTAAAGAAGACTACCATTGCTTGTTTATGTAAAAAAAATACTTCCTTGGGAGACAAACCACAAAATTGGCAGTGATGTTCTCCCTTTTTTTTGCCCCTCCTTATCCTCTATTATTAGCTTTTGAAGAAGGAAAACACCTACTGATCTGCTTGTTTTTTTTCTTTTTTCTTTGGTTTTTGTTAATTGATATGAGAACTGAAAAGCTTATGCCAATCTTTGACAACTTTTGCGTTGAATCAGGCTTGATGTATCTGAGAATGGCTTGACAGCACTTGTACGGCTTAGCAATGGTGACATGAGGAAGGCTTTGAACATCTTGCAGGTTATTTTTATAAGTCATTATATACTCATACTTGTGTTTTCCTTTTTTTGAAGTAAATTTGTGTATCTGCTATTTGTTACTTAATACATTCAACTTCCTGAGGAAAAATTATTTATGTTAGGAAAAGTTTTAGTTCTGAATTCTGGAATTTTTTTTTCTCTTATGTTCTTTCTCTCTCTCTCTCTCATGCACAGTCAACACACATGGCTTCACAGAAGATAACAGAAGAAGAAGTATACCTTTGCACTGGAAACCCATTGCCCAGTGACATTGAGAAAATATCTTACTGGCTTCTGAATCTATCGTTTGCAGAGAGTTTTAAAGGTAATTAATAGCCCCTTATTATAAACTAGTCAAATCATAATGAGCTTCTCTTTGTGTTCTGTTTTTTCACATTATAATTTATTCATTTCTATTCATTGTAGAAATATCCAATATGAAGGGAACGAAAGGATTGGCCTTGGTAGATATTGTAAGAGAAGTGGTGATGTAAGTCCTTTGCATCTATGCCAGATGTCCTCTTGTCATTGTATTTCCTGATTTGTTCATGCACTGTGTTGTCTCAACGGGTTTCTCTTGCCTAACAGGTTTGTCTTGAAGATACAGATGCCCTCAAATGTTCGGGTTCAGTTGATTAATGATTTAGCAGATATAGAGTATGTACACATGCGTTGCTCTCTTTCAGTACTCTATTTCCTCAGTAGTACTCTATTTCCTCAGTACTTGACTGCAACAATGATACTTCAAAGTCCAAATCAGATTTAAAAATTTAAAATCATTATTATAAAACATTGAATCAAGCTCACTTCTAACATATATATGGCAAGTACTCTCTAGATGTTTCTACAAAGCTGAATCAGAACTTGCTGAAGCTTTCATTAGTAGTTGTTCAGTACAAGTTGTTTCTCTATGTGCAGGTACAGATTGAGTTTTGGGTGCAATGACAAGTTGCAACTGGGATCACTTATTGCTGCTTTTACACAAGCTCGATCTTCTATTGTTGCTGCCGCAAAGTAGTTCTGTCTAATGTATGGGTGTCTCTTTTTTCATCAACTTAGTTTTCAGGCATAAGGCTTGTTTCTCAATTCGCAATTATGCAAATGTGGATTACGTATGTAGTTTTCAGGCATAAGGCTTGTTTCTCAATTCGCCATTATGCAAATGTGGATTATGTATGAAGGTGTACTATCCAATGTCAACTGGGGACACCCTCCTTGTCATTAAAGCATTATTTTCTGGTGAAGAGGAGTGGATTAGGTAATGGATTCAAGGTAGAAAAACGTTTTGCTTATTTTGCTTGGAGTTGTGAGAATTTCTTTTTAAAAAATGTAAAGCTGTTAATTTCCAAGATTGGAGCTCAGAATTCACACTTTTCCGGATCATTTCTTGCGCTTTTCAGATGCATTTACATCCACATTATGATAAATTTGCCTCTTGAGCTTAGCTATCTGAACTGGCCGGTGTTGTGTATAATCTATTCGTATTTGACTAGACTGTTATTGGTAAATTTTGAGCCATGTACTTTTAGACTTAAAATTGTGACAAATCAATTAAACGAGCATAAAATGTTAGAAAGTTAGATGGATAACTGGAGCTTAGAAGGCAAATGTATACAGCTGAAATATATAACGTAGAAATTGTAAATAACTGAAATCTAATTGCAGGAATGTAAGTCAGACTCAGAGAAATACTGAAATGTCAGTGCTGAAACTAAATAAAGACCTTTTCGAAAAAAAAAAAGAAAGATACTAAATAAAGACAATAATTCAAATAGTAAGCGGATTTTTTTTATCAGAATATACCAAAGTGCATGATAGATACAAGTGGGGCTTTGTAGCTCTATTTGTCAAGCCTCTCTTGATCAATTAAACTTATTAACGTAAAACTTAGATATAAAGGAAAAGAATACATATAAAATTTGACAAGAAAAAGAATGATGAACTTAAGAAGAAAAGGATGATTTTGGTTTTTAAGATAAAGAAGAGTATTAATGAGTAAAACGAGAAAAAAGTTCAGTTTTCTGAGCTGGAAGAAATGTTGGTCAAAGAAGGAAGATTTATGGGACTTAGATTACTAAAACAAAGAGAGAAAATGACTCAAGGAGTATTTTCTCCGTTTTGTATGGCCGGGGATGTACCTGTTTGCTTTGAGTTGTTTCTGGAAATTAGAAGGAATAGAGCAAGTAGATGATGGCTGGTTGTCTGCCCTGAATTGTTTTACCAAAGCCATATATCGCTACTTCCCCAACTTTATATAACCAAAAATGTATCAAAGAGGCTTTTAGCCTAGCTATACATAAAGTAGATGAAGACAAGAAATTTCTCCTCTTTTCCATAAAAGGCTGGGGAAAATTGAGTTTGGTACCTAAATTTTGGAAATTTGTTGCATAACCAATGACGCAAGAAATTATAAAAATAAACATTTGGCGAAGGTTTTTTCATTTTTTTAGTTCCAATGAAATCTTATACTTTCCCTCAAAAAAAGAAAGGAATCTTTTACCATAAACAATGCTCATGTGGATGCTATTTGGAAATAGTAACCAGTAACAAAATACATGTACAGCCCTATGTAAGTCATTGAAACGGCAATAACTTGATGCAAAATACTTAATTCCAGGATTTTGAAATGTCTTTTTCTTCCTAGCCTTTTTTTTGGGGGGGGGGGGGGCGTATTGGGTTGTTGGAACTAACACCTACAAAGGTTGACCTGTACAAACCCCTAATAAGCTTTTAAGTTCCCTATATCGTGGGAATTAGGAATACCTTTCCACTCCTCTTTTATACCTCTGCAACTTGAATAATATAATTTACACTTACAACTCAAGCAGCTTAATCTTCCAGACTACAAAAATGGACATCTAGAAGACATCAATAACTAGAAGCATACCAAATTCATCCTCCCTATTTGGATGCTCAACTTTACTGTATTCCCGAAATAAAATTAGAGTCCCTTCACGTACTTTCATTCGAAATTCCGTTGGACCAGATAATCTCAATTTCTAGCATTCGGGCAGATCCATCTTTGTTGCCATCATGATTAATGTTGAATAATCCACTGTATAATCCTTCAGTAACAACTTTGTCAATTTGGATGGTCACTTTTCCCAAAGTACTCTGACAAATACCCAAAATTCTCATGGTCAAGATGCATTGTTTGTAGTATATAAAGAGCAAAGGTCATGAGATCATCAAACCCATGTACAATGATAAGCACAGTATAGAACTCTCTAACAAATTTAACAATCCTACAAACAGAATATTAATTACCTTTCCGAAGGTGTTTTTGCTTTTGCAAACGATGTGAAGCTTTTGTCCTTTTGGAGGTACATCAAATGCCCACGTAAACCCTTCTTCCCATTCCGGACAAGTACTGTGATTCACTACCTATGTAGGATAAAGAACATGTTAGAATGGCATATACCACTCTAAGATGCTAGAAATTGATCGCCATGTGGATAATATAATGTGAAAAGTTCTAACAAAGTCTATACACAGGATGATTTGCGGTTTTCCTAAAAACAAATGTTGGATCATTCAAACACATGTTAAGCAATTAAATCATCAAGCAACTTCAGTATTAAGAAATCTGTGTTGCTACAAGAGCAGAATTTTTGGAAGATCTAAGTCCTGCCTAAACAACTATTTTTACGAACCAGATTTAAATCCCCTCTAATCCTCTATTGCCACATATCCTGACGAAATAAATTTGTTGACCATCTGCTCAGAAACAGGATTCAACCATGCATATGATCTAGGAAAACACAGCTTCTTTCAGTACATTAATAATTACCTTGGTTTGTCGAGCAGGACCATTGCCTATTGTCAATCGACAAAAGGCATTTGTGCTTCCCATAGCCTGCTTCAGGTTGTTCCCACGTCTAATTGTAACAGTCAAGCAACCAGGTAAGCAATGCAACAAGCTGTCAGCTCTGTCATGGAAACTGGGTGGGCAGGTCTTCATGAGCATTTGCAGGGTGGGAATGGCTTCAGCGGCAACCATGGCTTGAGATTTTGCTACATCTATTGGCATGTTTGACCAAGAATGCCGCAACAAGCACAGGGTGTCCAGTACAGATTCCTGAGCTGCCTCACTACCTGATTTGAGAACTCCTATCAGATGGGGAATGCAGAGGGTAGCTGCTTCAGAGATATGGAGCTTAGGAAAGTTGGCAAATATCACATTTAAGGTTCTCAAGACTTCTTCATTTATAGTTGCTGAGGACCACAACTCTCTCTCTAGAGCAGCTGAGAAACAAGACATAATTGCATTCAATTATTAAGAAAACCATAAATGAAAAATGAAATCCTACTTTTCATCACAATCAATAGACACAAAAGGCTGCCAAAAAACTCTTGACAAAGTTTACAAAGTTTATCTCGAAATAATATATAGCCTCTATTAGATAAATATTTTCTTCTGGCCCATTCGCATAAGGTTTGTTATTACGTTGATTATTTTTAAAATGGTTATTATTTATACAATGACTATTTACTACCATGATTCTGATTATTATTTCTCTTTTGTTATGAAGGTTTAAATTCTAACCTAAAATTTTATAAAAGCAAGAGGGAACCCACGTTCTGCAGACAGGTCCATACATGTGAAAAAAAAAAAAAGAAAAAAAGAGACAACATTGCCATTTTAACTACCTGTCAAAGATCTAATGAGCTCATTTGAAACATACTCTTGGAGTGTGTGATTAGAGAACAAAAATTTGATCAGCAAGGCTGCCTGAGCAGAAACTTCTGGATTGGGAGACAACAGTAATTCCTGAATTACCAAAATGCCACCTGCTTCTGCAACAGCTCGCCTATTGGTTTTGCTGTGCATGACAAAGTTTTGCAATGCACAAATTGCAACCATTTTCATATCCTCCGTCGGCTGATCTTCGAGTAAACTTACCAGTGCACGACAGGCAGAAACAGAATCTTTAGCTCTTGCAAGTCCCTCATGCTGGGAAAGGTCTCCAAGAGCTAAAGCAACAAGAAGTTTACCAGACTGTGATCTGGTTTGTGGGTCCAGCAAATATTGTGACAAAGGTGCTATTGCATACTTGGAAACCTTCATTTCTCGTATCCTCACATTATTAAATAAACATTCAAGTAATTTCCCAGATGCTTCTTCACACTGATGAGATCTTAACAGGTCCAACAGGGCATCTATAGCACCAGCCTCAGTCATCTGTATGGCGCTTAAGGCATCGCTCCTTTCATGAACCATCAAGGCATTCAGAGCCACCATGACAGTGCTCTCAACTGTTGAGAGTAACATTTTTACAAGAACTACCACAGGAACTTTAAAATAGTACTCGGCATTGAATTGTAAAACATTAGAGAGAACCAAAGCAGCCGATTCCCACAGCGCATGAGGTGGCTGAGGATCATCCTGAATGATTACCTTTGCAAGCTCAAAAATGCCACCAGCATCAGCAACCGCCTTCGGCCAACTCACGGAGATTTTTTCCAATGCTTTAATTGCAGTCTGCTGTAAGTCCAATATTCCAATTCCAGCTAGCTGAACAAGGGGCACAACTGCATTCTTTGTCGTAATATCTTGCTGAAAATGTTCCTGTGCAAGAAGGTGAGATAGCAATTCTGTGCCAAGCTGCTGGATAGCTTGAGACGGCGATTGCAGAAATGAAATAAGAGGTTCAATGACTTGGCTAGGTGTGAGTTTTAAAGTTGCAAGGCTCTGAGGCTTCTCCAAAATATTTACAAGTGCCTGCAAGGCACTATGCTGTCCCCACAAACTGAAATCTGAACGAAGTAAAACGAGAAACAGAGGTTCTACTATTCCTGCAGCAGCTGAACTTCTAGCAATTGCACTACTATTTGTCAGAATGCGGAAAAGTTCTGCAATAGAGGAGCATAATGAATTAGGTGCAACAGGTAACAGCTCAAGACAATTATCAATGATGCCAGAATTGACCATTTCCAATTTTCGTGGGGTCCGGTCTTTCCCCAACTTTATGAGAGAACAGATGCTAGCCTCAATTAGCTGATAGTTGGTACCAGAAGCCAAGCCAACAAGAAGATCCACAATATCATAGGCTGATGCAAGCTCCACCTGTTGTTCATCATCCAACAATTTCTCAAAAGCACAAATTCCAGCTTCAACAGCTGTACTTGAGTCAGATTGCATCAGTAATATAAAGGGCTCTATGAATTCAGAGACGATTGGATTAGCTCGGATTTTGCTATTACTAAATAGAACAAAACAGAACTGTGCAGCATTTCTTTTCAATTCTAATGATGAATCCGAGGACAATATTTTGTATAGACTCTCAAGCGGGTTTGCTTCCACATCAGTTAACAAAACTGCTTTTGGAGAATTTCCTGAGGTCAACTTAATCAAAGCAACAAGAGCAGCCTCCTGCTCACTCTCAGATGCAGCATTAAGCATCTCTATCAATGGTTGAACAGCCTGTCTTGCTAATTCAGACTCTCTGATATTCTCAGCATCAAAAAGTTCATGGAGAGCCCATGCCGCACTGAATCTGGCACTTCTTGACCCCAGACGCAGAACGGCTATAAGTTGATTTAAGGAGCTGGCTGAGGCTTCATACCTAATCAGATCAGGGTTGCTAAACAATATTCTGAATAATTCAGATATAGTGGCCTCAGTTGAGTCTTGAGGGCTCAGTGACAAATACTTTGTCAGAGCATCCAGAGCTCCAGCTTCAGCCATAATTAATTTGTTTGTATCACTCCCATCAGCAATACGAGTCAACAGTTGGACAGCAATTGGAGGGGCAGCAGGCCTATCAGGCATTGGTCTCAAGAGATCCACTAAAAGAGGTATAGTTTTACGTGCAGTGGACCCAAATCTTACATCTTCAATAACAAAAAGGTGCTCCAAAACAACTTGGTCAGGATTTCTTACCAGAGAAAACTCTTCTGCTAAAGCAACAAGGTTCGGCATATCTGACTCTATGAAACCAATTAGGGATATTAATCCGGCAACAGCACCTGAATTAGCAATCGCAAGATTAATTCCCTTGCTACCGTTACAAACAAGGCTGGCCATTGACTGGGCAGCAAAGAATCTGTCGATAATCTCATCAGATCTAAGCAAAAGAGCAAGTGAAGGTATTACGCGCATTGTAGTGGAAGATAAAACAACATTCTCATCTTGGAACAAAATAGCAAGAAGTAAGGCACTAATCCATATGCCTTCTGTGTCCTCATATTCAGCCTGTATTCCAGATAATTACAATTTTAGCCGACAAAATCAAATCCCAAACACACATACAAATATAGCATGTACCCAATGAAACTTAAGTGGCCATTAAACATCGGATGCTATTTTGTAAAATGAAGTTATGAAACACAGAAAAACCATCTCCTCCAGGAACACCACCCATTAATGTATTATGCATTGGCTCCACACTTAGTTTTTTGTATGAAGTTACAAGATTTTGGCTCAGGAATGATGTGATACAACATTCAATGCAAGTATCATAAATTTGAACTGAAAGACATTACTAGCCATTTTATGTTAGTTAAAAGAGATTTGACTGTATTTGTTGCAAAGTGATTACAACCAAAGTAACATTCCCAAGCAGCTTTTATTTGTCTAAAGAGTGCCAAGAACTTGATGAAACAAGAAAAAATTAATATTGACTAGTCTGATATGACTAAAGCAAGAAAAAAATCACAATATCCTCTCTTAGTAAAGAGTAAGTTTTCTTTTACAACCCACTTTTGGTTTACCCATTGTTAGGAACCTTGATTTATACCAGATTACATTCCATAGTATAGCTCATTTTCAACTTCCACCCTGAATTTTAAAAATTATCACCATTAATCCCCTATTGTTTCCTTTTTGTTTAACTTCCACTTTTGTCAAATAAATGTGATATGGACATGTATATCATTGTAGTTTTCACTTAAATTGGAAAAAAGAAAAATTAAGACAGAAACGAAACTACATAGCTAAACAAGCCACAGAGATAAGGCCCTTCTAATGGAGAGAATCTGTAACTTTCCGTTCTTCTCTGTCAATTTGCTTTACCTTTCCTATTTCTATCTCTTTAAGGGTGGTCCACCAGCATAAAAATAGAGTACATAGATGATAGATTATGCCCTTACTTTGGATCCAAATATAGGGCACAAAAATTTAAATAATATGAAAAACTAATCATTGTCATACCTGTGGATTGGAGGAGTAACTTGCAAGCTTGTCAGAAAGAGCTTCAAGTCCACCAGCTTCCATAATAAGGACTCTGTTCTTTGCATGAAATGAAGCTATTAGAGATAGCAGCCACAAGGCAACTGTACCCCCCAGTACAGTAGCTGGGTCAGGGACATCAAAGTCATCTCCTTCCTGGAATGCAGTTCTTTCCATGAAACCTTTCGGAGTTCTGATTTCAATTTCCAAAGAGGAGGAGCCAGAAGTTTTCTTCATCATTTCAACTAAAGAGAATATAAGGGATTTTAAATATCCTGACACATCAAGTGCTTCCATACACTGTTGTTTGTGCCCCCTTGCAGCACAAATGAGTAATGTAGCTCCTCCGACACTCACTTCTAAACTGGATGAGTTCATTATTCTATTAGCTAGTGAACCAAGGGATCTAGATCTAGCAACCAGTAGATCACCAAGAACAACCGGCTGATCACTGCAAAGCCTTGAAAGAATTTCTATTGCCTTATCCTGCAGTGAAGGAGGCCCCTCAACCAGGCAGCGCAAAAGAGGTTCTAGGCTTGAGGGAACTTCTTCAAGGGCAGACCAGGGTGGGTATGTGAAGTTCACACCTTGTTTTGTCCTAGCCAAAAGTGCTACAACCTCTAAAGCATCAGCAGCATCAGTCCCATCCATATCCATTGAATTTAAGGAATCAACAAGGGCAAGAACAGCAAATCGACACTGAGCATTTCCTGGGAGCACGTCACCTACTGAAAAATGCATTAATAGTTGATGAAGAGCACATGATGCATTCCTCTTACCTTCTAAAGTTCCATCTTCCAATACTCTTGTCAATGCTGAAACAACATCTTCTGTCAAGGATTCCGCAGCAATCTTTGCATCAGATAGAAGATTGGCCAGAGCAGCAACTGCAGTTTCAGCAGCATCAATAGAAGAGGTTTTAGCAAGCTTGATTAAAGGCTTGACATCCCCTTCTCCAATATAAGACACCTTGTTTGATGTTTTGGTCTTTGTTGGACGGGATAGAGCACTTAATGCTCGAGCAGATTGTGTAGCAACAACTTGAATATTGCTGGTCAAAAGCTTCATGCAAGGATTCACGATCTCATCAGTTGCAAGACTATCACAGATATCTTGTCTTGTGCTAAATAGATCAGCAAGGACGGAAGCTGCATACTCTTGAGTTTTTTCATTTGTTGAATCGAGAACTTGGACTAGAGATCTCAACCCTTTATTCGGTGCAGAACCCTTTTGCACAAGATCCTTGTGTGATGCCATTATGAGTACATGACCCAACACTCTAATAATATGGGCCTTTGAGCTTGGAGAGTCACCAAGGAGCAATGCTAGTAACTGATTGATGGTGGCAGAATCGGCTGTTCTAACAAGCTTAGTGAGCGCCATTGCTGACGCCTCTTGTCCTCTTGACCCACCACTTTTCAAGAGCCATAAGAATGCTGGGATTGCACCAGCACTTTCAACACAAGCACGAATATCTTCACTGTGACAGCATAAGTTCCACAAAACATGTGCGGCATCCTCTTTTGCCTTCTGCGATCCTGTTTCTAGCAACTGTACCAGTGGAGGAATCCCACCTGCAGCTGTGATAGCCCATTTGCTGTCATCAACGTGGTCAGTTAAGATTGCCAGTAAGTCAACAGCATATTCTTGATGTTGCTCACTTGATAAGCCCAGCAATGATATAAGCAATTGAATTCCTTCCCTCTTCCCTATGGCCTCCCAGATGCCAACATCGTCACAGCACAAACTTGTCAAATAGAGTATCAGATGCTCTTGCACATCAGTAGAAGCCATTGTTATAAGTCCAATAAGAACTTTTTTGGCTTCTGCCTTATTAAGGTATCTCGAGAGATAATTGTTTCCATATAGACTAGCCATGGCCTCAAGGACACGATCTTGAACCAGCTTATTATGACGAGGCTTGAGTAGCACCACTAGAATATCCTCTACTTGTCTTGCATCAAATGGTTCCTCATCAGTGCCAGATTTCAGCTCAAAGACCATCAGAGTGTATGCTAGAGCTCCAATAATATCAGAAACTGGAGCGGTCAAAAGAGGGGACTGTGAAAGCTCTCCAAGATATAAAACCAGAGAAGACATCCCACCACAAATATTTGCTAAAGCTCGTGTAGCATGCTCCTGTAGGGCCTGACCACACTCCCCTTGCATACACTCTTTAGACGGAGCAACTATAGCTCCAATGAGAATCGGAATACCATCTGCATCAACAACAACTTTCTTGGCTCTTGCTGATTTTGAGGTAAGGGCTTCCAAAGCATCAGCAGCACTTGCTCGCACAGAAATATTATTTTCCCCACAAACAAGCTTAAGCAAAGCTTTGACTGCTCCAGAGTCTATTACTTTTGGGATGCTATCACTGAAAGCCAACATCAGACGGGCCAAGAGGGAAGCTGCATTAGACTGAGCAGCAGCATTATCAGAAGACAGAAGACCCACAATTATATCCACTCCTCCAGCCTCAAGTGTTGCTCTCCAATAAACATCCTTGTCAGCACACAGATTTCTCAAAGCCCCAGTTACAAATCCCTCTACCACTTTGTCCTGGTTAGTCTTTGGATTGAGCTGATACCATAAGGTAGGTACAACACCTTCGGTAACAAATATTTTCATACCAACATGATCATCAGAAAGTCCACCAGAGGAGACTTCATAAATAGCCTCTGCCGCAGCTTTCCTAGCTTCAGTAGATTCAGACTTCAAAAGTGAGAGTAATGGTGGGATGCACCCTCCGAGAAGTACCTTGAGACGTAAGTCTTCATCTTTGCACAAAACACTTAAGGTTGCAGCAACGTTAACTTTAGCCACAGGGGTCCCACTCCTGAGAATGCTGATGAACAACGGCATTGCCTGGGCATGAGAACCAATAAGTATCCTTGCATCCTTTCTTGCTCTAGCAATACCTAACAATCGTGCTGTAATAAGTTCTTTCTCATGTGGTGAAGACATGCTGGCATGCAGTTGCTCAACAAACTGAGCAACTGTGGCCATGATAGACTCTGCATCATCCATCTCTGTTGTTCCTTCTAATTCCCTGTATATTATATGTTTATATCAGTAGTCTGATCCTAGCAATTTAATAAATATATACAAATAATACTAGATTTGCATTTCTGGGAAAGAAACCAAACAGGCAAGAATGTTTAAAATTAAGAGATTTATGAAGCAAACTTGTGGGTTTTCTTGTATTGGTGCATGGCATTTCCATGTTACACGAATTATGTAATTTGTCACTCAACTGTCCAGTAATCAACAATAAAAGAAGCACTAAATTTAGAGAGATCAACCAAAGAGAAGGCTCTAGCCACAGATACTGACCTAGGCTGAGAAGTAGAGAAGGATACAGGCTCTTGTCGTTTTTGGGAGGGAGACTTTGACATTTGCACTATACGCCACTATGGATTTCTCCTTGGCCTCCTGAAATCAAAATTACCAACAAAGTTCTACTGAATCCATGTAACAACCAAGAAGAAGAAACACGAATAACAGACAAATAAAACAAAATTTTCTTTATATTAATAAATTTCTGAGATGTCTTCCTTCATCAATAGGACTATATTTATAAGCAAGAGTCTGCGTAAAATTGAAACAATAATTATTCCCATAATCAAGCTAAAACTATGGTGTGCTAAGTTTAAAATATTTTCTCATCCAAATAAATCAACCCCATATTCCCGTTTTCCAAAAATACAAATTTTTCCGTACATGCTCTCATACCATTACTACCAAATTTATTACTATAATTACTATTTAATTGACATCCATCAAATACAAAATTAACTACCCATACCCGTGATAAAGATTTCCCAAAGCAAACATGAATTATTTTCTAATATAGTGTCATTATAATCACAGCTCGAGATTGATACCAAAATCTGCAGGAAAAATACATCATTTTGGCCTCAATCATACACCCAATTCATAATTTTCACTGTCGATACTCTTTCCACCCCAAATATCCAAAATTTCATCACATCAAACCCCCCCCCCCTCCCACCTCCACACTCCTCAAATATAAATAAATAAATATATATATAATGCAAAAGAAAATTACCTCGCCGGCAATGCAAATGCCGAAGAACTCCCCAAGTTGCCACTACCTTGAAACGCAGCACTTTGGCCTGAGAATCATCATCACCCGAGCTCTTCCACCCCCAAATTATCCAACAGAGCTGTTTTTGAGTGTTACTAGTGATACAGAGCAAGCTCCCAGTCCCACAATGTTGAACAAATCAACCACACACTCTGAACCATAAACAACAATGACAAATCAAACCATGATCAAAACTACAATCAACACTACCAGATCTTCATAAGCATATAATTAAAAGACTCAAAAGTAAACAAATTCCAGTACTAATAATGTGATTAATTATAAACTTACTTATTAACTACTCTATATATAAATATAAATAAATATATTATATAAATTATACGATAAAAATTGAGGACAGGTACGGAGATCAGATCAGAGCATCGTCATCACAGAAATCTAGGGCAACAGAAACGTCCATTTCTAAAATCTCAAAGAAATTTAAAATTAAAAAGGAAAAATAAAATAAAATAAAATCACCAAAGGCTCAAAAGCTCCACAATTCACTCACTGAGTGAGGATGAATGAGCAAATGCGAGCGACGTCAATGGTGGCAGAACCCAATGTCTCTGTATGAGAGAGAGAGTGTCTGGGTGGGTCTTTCCGTTTCCTTTTCATGTGTGAGTGAGAATATTGCTTCCTTTTTCTTTCTTTCACTCTCTGTCTTCCCTTCTCTTTTTTCCATTTTCGGCTTTTTTTTTTTTTAATTTTTATTTAATTTTATTAAATGTAAAGTAAAATTCATCATCATATAAAATAAATTTTGGTCATTTTATTTTATTTTATTTTTAATAGATTTTTCAAATATATATATATATTGGCATGGAGAAAATCAGCGTGTGATTCGGCCTGATTCCTGAATGTGGAAGAGGATACAGCCAATCTTATTAGTCAAAAATTTTTAACCCTCTGCTTTGGGATTGATGTTTTCTTGGTTTTTTCTTACCTTTTTAAAAGAAAAAAAAATTCCTCTATTTATTTATTCTTCGTTTTTTTTTTTTTATTTACTCATTTTTATTGCTGTTCTAGACATCAAGCGGTAAATTTTATTTAAAAACGAGAACTTGTCATTTGACTGTTATCATTGTCATATGTTTATATTACTTTGGTATTTTTTTTATTCTTTTTATTTTTTGACTCGGATAACGTGAAAGATACTGTCCAAATCATCACTCAAGAAAGTTTATCCGTGGAACAGTGCAAGTACATTAGAAGAAAAAAAAAAAAATCGATGTGTACTCCTCCTATTACCCATTTCAGATAAATTAATTCTCAAATTTTATGTTAATGTTTTCTTTTGATAATTAATTTTGTGTTAATGTTTTTGTCCAAACTCAGTAATGAACAAGTTCCATAACAAATTGCACAATTTAATAGTGTCGATGCACCTTTCCAAAAAAAAAAAAAAAAAAAAAAACTAGTATTGATGGGAAAATGCAGCATTTCTATTTTAGCCTTCGTAAATGATTGAAATGATTAATAGAAATTGGCGTAGTTGACCAGGATCTCTCAAAAGTGGGTAAGTTCTATATAATCAGACGAAATTATATATATCAATACGACCGAATTGTCGAAATATAAAATTGAGTTATTCGTGTTATTTCCGAATTACTACATCATTCTCCACTATCATCTCAATTATCTACTACATTCTACTTATTCATCACCTGAGTAATTTTTTTCATCTAAATTAGCGTTTATTAAGTGGTAATTGTACGTACTTTCTGTTAATTCTGATGTTGATTGCTGAGATTTAAGACTCGAACCATCCACTTTTTTTTTTTAAATCGAAAATAAAAACAATGTTTACTCCAACATTCTAGAGACAGCCTCCAAAGAGTGACCACCTTTATATAATTCTTTAGCATTTACACAGCTAAACTTCAAAAAATTAATTAATATTTGTATTGAATTTCTTTTAAATTAAAAAAAATTAAAATTAATTCATATTTAAATATCATTTGGAAACAATGAGGCAAAACCATTAAACTAAAATATTGTATAATATATTCAATATTCAACTAAATTCTTCGCTGCTTTAATTAGCCTGAGCCAAATAAGACCATTGTCTTAGATATGAATGAAGAAAAATGAAGGTGTTCTAACCATATTGAGATGTAATGAAAAAGTCGTCGATTAAAGCTTCTTCAACTATACATATTTATGTGCGTTTATTTCCACCTCACACAACAATTTATTTCATTTAATTGCTCTGTCTATAGACCACAAACTTGCATAGTTGCATTCAGCACGCCAAGATCCAAAGCCACCACAAAACTTATACTCTATTGGTTAGCATATTTTTTTATATAGAGATTAAAATCTAAAAAAGAAAAATGAGGGGAAAAATACAATTAAAATAATAAAAAAGAATGCATGTCTGTCAGTAATGTTTATATTTTTATTAGTTCTCAGAATAAAATATAAAAAATGCATGTGTTGGTGACGTTTTGATGAGAGAAGTGTCTATGTATATGATCTTATCAGTAATGTTTATTTAAAAATGAATATAATCTAGATCTTATAAGGTTAATCACCCATATTGGTCAAGAGAGAGAGAGAGAGAGAGAAAAAAAGTGGACCACCCAGATGGAAAATAATCTTGAATGACAACCAATATAGATGGCACTGTTTGGATGAAATGAAACTTTTGAGATGGATTTTTGTGAGTGAGGAAATAATTTTAATTTTATTTTTGGTCAGTCCGGAAGAAAAGGGATTGAAAAGACAGATGTTCTAAGATCTGTACCTAAAAATATTTATAAGTTTGTTTTGTTGGTGAGGTTCATTTGTTAGACCAGATAACTGTTCCTCCGGATCTGTGTGTATCCCTACTGCATGTGGATGAAGCTCAGCTTGGCAGAGACCCTTTTTTCTTTTTTTTTTTTGTTGGGTTTTGGGGCTGTTTTATATGTGTTAAAATTATAGCTATGACTAGGATTACATGTGTAAGAACATAAGAAACAATTTATGATTTTGTATAAAAATATTTACGGTTGATATTAAGGGAGTTCATATGGCGGATATGCTCAGCACAAATATGGTGTGTAGAGCGGTAGTTTAAGTCAAAATGAGAAATAAAACTTATTTCTTAATTAGCGAAAGAAAAACACATAAAAAGAAATATAAAGTTAATGAATTGGAATATCATTATGTTTTATTATTTTCAATAGAAAGTTAATTATGTGTGGTGAGGTGCACCGTGCATGTTAGGCCTCCTTTAAATACCCTCTTAACTTTGACAACTCTAAAACACCAAAAAAAAAAAAAAAAAAAAAAAAGAGATTATTAAAGTTTGTCTAAATTATATAATAAAATATTTAAAAAATACCGCACTGCGGTTTGGGCGACTTCAGCAAATAAAGCAGGATTTTGATCATGATAGATACTTATAACTTACTATTGTATGCACAAAAAATCTACATCAATTGCATTGAAAACTATTCCTCAAATGAAACGAAAAATGAATAAAAGCATATATAGTTCATGATTGCACCATTTCCCACTTTCATGACTCTCCTACAAAATTTTTCGATGTAGCTCTCCAACTTTTGCCAACGATTCAAAGAGGTCCAAAAGTTAAACTAGGTTAAATTATTGGACATAAATGTTACAGGCTATTGTCCGTTGGAAAGCATTTTAACCTTACTCTATTTCGTTACCAAGTGGATATAAGTTTATTAAACTAATTAAAAAGAGGTTGGAAAAAAAAAAGAAAAAAGATCAATTCTTTTTCTTTTTCCTTTTTTTTTTTTCAAGCCATTTTGGTTATGTTTCCTTGTACTTTGTTTCATTTTGAGCTGGATTGATGAAATTGTCATTCAATCATTCAGTGCTACTTACGTAGAGAGCACACACGCTACATTTCAGTCCAATCTTTCATTCCTCTTAAGTCTTTAACAGAATACTACTTTTGGAATACTGTGAAAAGTTCAGTTACTAAAGTGAGAAATTTCAAAGTACAGCGTGTCAAAGTTAGAAAAGGTGTAAAATTCAGGGCCTAGCCAGCTAGGGATGTCTTTAAAAACTGATTTATTGTTGTTATGTTTGTATAAGATTATTCTGTTTTCACGTTACTTTCACAAAAGTGATTCGTACTCGATGTACATTGCCTATAAAAACTATCATGGAAAAGTTTATGATTGCATTGGCCAATAATAGCATTTGTTTTATAGCCAGATTTTGGAAAATTCAATAAATTACTTTGAATTATTAGGAAATCTTTAGCCCCATTGCCCCCCGTCTAATTAGTTAAGCATTTTCAAAATGTCATAACATGATCGTATTTCTTTTATTTTTCTTTTATTTTTTTAATGTGTTTTTTCGAAAATATAAGAGAATCACTATACCAAAATGTCCTTTAACGATAGTTACCGTAATTGTCATTAAAAAGTATTTGTGCCATTTAAAAGTAGAATAAAAGCCAAGATGGTCTTAGTCATCATTTAGATATCTTTTAATGGTGGTTATAAGGGAACCACCGTTAAACTGATAATTTAACTATTTTCTCGATTGTTTCGTCCCAACCACCGCGAGAGCTTTTTTCGATAAAGATTTATTTTTTTAACATCTACGGCGTTAGAACTGCCGCCAATTATCTGTCCTTAATACTGCTCTTACTATTGTTATTTTTTTTATAGTGGATACATTTGATTTGATTTTTATTATACAAAACCTTATAATTTAAATATTTCTTAAATTTATAGTGGATACATTTGATTTGATTTTTGTTATACAAAAGTTCATAATTTAACTATTTCTTAAATCTATCTCATGACAAGAATGGGAAAATTAAAGAAAAAATGGTAAAATTACTCTTAATGAACAATAATTTTATATTGAGTTTAATAATAACCAATTCTAGTTTCAAAGTAATTTTCATTTATTTCTTAAATGACTTAATAAGTAATGTAACACTTTCCAAATAACTATTCATGTATTCAAAAACAAAGCTAAAATGTACTATAAATATTTCTTAGAAAAAAAAGTAATATAAGCCTAAATCTCCTATTTATTCGGTTGATACGAGAATGATAGATTTGAGAGATAGTTAAATTGCAAGATTTTGTGTAAAAAAAACTCATATCCAATATTTCTCTTATAAAATATATGGGTGCTTTCAATAGGTATCATAATATTTACCTATTCAAGGTATTCTGATTTAGATTAGTTGATGGTGATCAAATGACTATGATGGTATCATAATATTTACCTATTTAAGGTATTCTGATTTAGATTAGTTGATGGTGATCAAATGACTATGATGGGTTTTACAAAAAGAAAAAACTCTATTGTATTTATTATTAAAGTTATATATGATGTTGAGTTTGATTTTTTTTCCCAATCTTATTACATTATTGGATTCCTTCCTAGTAGTCTAATTCTCAATTTAATTTCTCGTTATCTCATTAATTTTGATTCCCCATTAGTTGTTATTTTTCTTTTATATTACTTTTTTTTTTCTTTGATAGGCTCTTCTATTACTTCTATTTTATTTATGGTGGTGGACCCCTTTTTTTCAAGGTATATGGTAGATGACGTTTAACTTCTCTAGTTGTTCAGAAAAAATATTTTTCTCATATTAAACTTGATAATTGAAATGCAAAAAAAAAAAAAAAAAAAAAAACAATGGTAATTACATTATAAAAAAATCTAAAAACTCACTCATTACACGAATTGAAACTGGAGTGGAAGTAGTTAAGATTACATAAACTGGAATGAGAATGGAAGTAGATAAAATTAATCTAATATTGCAAATCATTTTCAAATTGGTCAAATATATCCATTAATGAAACATAGAAAAAAAAAAATTGCTCATTTAGAACTCATCTATATCATTTTATGACATTTTTGCTTCAAGTATAGATAAGCTCTAGGTCTAAACCAGGCAAATCTGTTTCCCCAGAAGAGAAGATTTCTCTACGTTGACACATGATAAATGGACATATTCGGAATCTTCCTAGCTAAGTTGGCTAATTTAATCAATTGATGCGATATGCATTAAACCAAACATGGCCTTAAATCACTTGAAAGGGCTGTTCCCACATTGAACAGCAAGACGTGGCCCGCATAGGCTGAAGGACTGAAGGGCCAAGACAAAAGATCATGTATGGGCGAAAACAAGACAAAGCATATTATTTCCCTAAAATTTGAATTACGAAATTAAAATTGAAAAATAAACAAATGGACAAGTGGGGGAGTCCTTAGTTCGTGTCAGGAATTGATATGCGGACAACTAAGTAAATGTTAATTGAGTTCTCAAAATATGATATCAAACATAAAGATTTAACTTTGAAGAGTTCCTTGGCTAGTTTAACTCTGCCATTTGCCATATAATACCCTCAAAAAAAAAAAAAAAAATCTCTGCCATATAATAGAATGTGAAGCTAAACAAACTAAACTTACACTCTACCAAATTTCCATAGCTTGCACAATTTTTGTTTATTACTGATTTTATATTTTAACATTAGACAACATTGGTTTGGGCTAGTCTATCTTAATAGATGATCACAATATGTGAGTAATTAGTATCATTATTTTAGCTGTACATGCTGCATTGGTGCTGTCCTAATAAGAACCTTTTTAGTTATTTTTTGAATTTTAAATAGTCCTTTTAAGGACTAGAAACTTGGTAGTATCATAGATAAAACTTGCAACTTTGCAAGCCTCGGATTCTCTCCAAAACTGCGTTTGAATTCTGAAAAAAAAAAGAAGCAAAATCATTGAGCAAAATATTATGACTAAGCTAGACGTTTGGAGTGATCGAGTTAAACCAAATGTCTGTCTTTTGACAATATATTTGACTTAAAAACTTTAGGGAAACCAATTTCAGAGCGGGTAAAAAATCTATGGATTTACTGTCCATTTTAATAATCTATATATGACATATATATATGGGCACTAATTCAGTAGGTATTTTTTTTTATCTATGCATAGGTATTATTTTGGACAATGAAAATTTTTCTTGCATATTTTTTTATATTAAAAAATAAGAGAGAGAAATAATATTAATAATGCACGTCTTTTCATGCACTTCATTATAACCGTTGGATCATCTAATGGTGATCTAACGGCTAAAAAAAAATACCTACACATAAGTAAAAAAGAAAAAAAAAAAAATCTACTGGATTGGCAACCTATATATATATATATATTATCAAGTTAAGAATGAGAATATATAAATCAAAGGTCGACTTCTAGTCAGGTCAGGCCACACCTAACTCTTACAAGCAATGCCTTACCTTCGCGCTAGCATTTGACTCTTTTTTCCATTTGTACGATATACACACAAGCTGAAATGGTTAGTTGCGGATCTGGCTAGTGGCTGGTCAGTGGTCACTAGGTACTAGGCCATGGCATATGAGGCTTAATTATTTGGGGCTTAACTTGATTTATCTTCGAGTTACCTTTGAGAACAAAATCGAGTGATTCAAACTATAAACTTCAACGTTAGTGTGATTATAGGATATTGCACATTATTTGGTTCGAAATTCGGGTAGCAAATGAAATTATGGTAATGTTGATTTTATCTTCTACCCCCAACAAAAAGGGGGAGGGAATGAAATGATCTTACATTGCAATGCAGAGATTGATGCATCCCACGATATATCCCCCTAATTAGTAGCACCACGTAATTGTATTGTTGTGCCATGTCGGTGATTTGAGTGAGTCGAGACAAAAAGAGAAGTAAATCTTGATGGGATAGTCCAACTATATATGGCCCACTGGACTATTGGCCCAACACATGCGTATGTAAGCCCAGGTCTATGATAGTGAAATTTGCGTCCGCACGTATTTGAGTAGTCGCCTCATATTACTGATCAAGGATGTAACCACATATTCAATTTCAATTTCGTCCTACAAACTATAGAGGACAACGATATCTTGAACCCATCAACAATTATTTTCAATGCATTATTCAATGATGCCCTTTGACTAAAAATTCTAATAAAAGATAAAAAGAAAAGAGTACTGCCAATACAATAATTTTTTTTTTTTTTATATTATGTTGCGCACGAGATTTTCACATGCTCGATTAGAGCACCGAGCTTTGAGCTTGTTCGGGCCTTATTACTCGACTAGACCCAGCCTGCTCGGTATAACGAGCTGCACCCGAGCTCGAGAATCATGTCAACTATTGACCCGCGTGCTGATCATCTTCGAAAAATCTGCACTTAATCAATTATTTATTCCGGATCTTCACAAATGTTGATATTTTCCTGATTTTGTGCGATAAATATAATTCAAATTTGAATATTGAGCTACCACATCTGTATTCTCAGCTTATAAATTGTGAGAGGAAAGACAGAAAAAGGATCCGAATTCTTGTACTCATACTCTGTTGAGAAAAATATTGACCACAGTAGACATAAGTCATGAACACTCTATATCTGGTGTTTATTTCATTAATTTACTAGCATTTTATAGTCTCATT
This sequence comes from Trema orientale, assembly GCA_002914845.1. Classification (NCBI taxonomy): domain Eukaryota; kingdom Viridiplantae; phylum Streptophyta; class Magnoliopsida; order Rosales; family Cannabaceae; genus Trema; species Trema orientale. The sequence goes on from JXTC01000050.1 coordinate 1,006,820, forward strand.
GTTGTATTATTTGGTATTTAACATATTGAAAATACGATAATACTTGAGATCCTAGCATCATCTTTTAAATTATTCACAAATATGATTTTAGGTTACGGAGATTAAACCGTTTAAGGTACTGATTATGTGAGCAAAAATCATGCTCTATTAGTTGGTAAGCAGTTTTTGGTGGAAATAAAAAATTGGTGTACTTGACTTCTTGAAAGTAAGAATAAAATATCTAGCACAATCGGTGACAGAGATTGTCCCATTGTTTATGGGCAAGTCATCAGGTTTTATAACGGTTGCATAGGATAGAAAAAGCGTAAGGGAAAAAAAAGAAAAGAAAAACTCGAGTGTGACATTTAACTAGTTTCAAAATATATAAAATTTTATTTAAACTTTTTATGGATATATGCTTTTGTCAACAAGAAGGAAAATTTAAATAAATTTACGGATCAGAGTAATAAAGGAGGGAGGACAGAACACCTAGCATTTTAGGTGGCTCGGCTAACTTTTTGCTTGCATCCACGAAATTTTCACTATGTGGAATTTGTAAATATTATTCAATAGAGTTTTGATAAGTTGAATTCTGTGTCTTGATGAGTGGAAGAAACCCCTATTTATAGACTAAGCAGGAGAAAATATCTCATAATATTTACAAAATGGAAAATTATCTCTCAATTTGAATTCGAAAGAGGCAGTAATTTCTAAATCTCAGATTTACTGTGATTTGATTCCTTTCGGAGCCTTTGCAATGAGTGAGCTTAAATAGACCAATATTGTATACGAAGTCTAAGCCCAACCCGCATCTTAAGGGATGTTGAGAGTAAGGGTCATCGGTTTAAAAACGACCAATGTTGGCTAAATTCCAATTTTCAACTAATCCAATCAAATGTCGATTTAAAAAATAAAAAATAAAAAAAATCATATATTCCAATCCAATATGTGGTCTAAATCCAATACTATCTAATCCAACCAACGCCAGTTTAGAGGAAGATTGGTAGATTCAATCAATTAGGGTTTGGTCCAACTTTTATAAGCTTTTCATTTATTTTTGAATATTTTCAATTTTTTCTAGTTTAAAATTGTATTAATGAGGCGTCTTTTGGCGGCTTGTTCTCATTGTACATAAAAGAAAGTAAGTCATTAATTTTGATCCTTTCTGAACTAAATAAAAGAAAATAAAAAGATTCATAAACTATGGGAAAAATATATAATTTTTGTTTAATATGGTGCTAGAAGACGTAGAGTAACTACATACATCATTTGTAGACCAATAATATGTATATATTGAAACAGAATTTATATATGTTTAAAATATTTAAAATAAAATACATTGATCGGTTTATATTAGTTATTTTTATAGTCAAAATGTAACCGATTCAATCTAATAATTCGGATTTTTAAAATTAGCCATCAATCTATTCCAGGTGGGTTCTTAAAGAGAAAAGATTAAATTGGATTAAATTAGGAGTTTAATCAGTTGGGTCTCCTAGTTGTAAGCTCACCGTTTTGTTGGTGTTCTTGTAATCTTAGATGACATCAGCGTAGTTGTGTTAGGTATTTTTTTCCATGTGTCAACTGTCAAAACAAAGTCAAGGTTCGCGAATTGCAATGACTAGCATGTACTATTATGAAAGCCATTGATTTTGAGGTGGCATCCCATATCATTTTTCTCCTTTCTTTATAATTAATTTTTTTTGAGTTATCATTTCTTTTTAATTTAAGGTCATGTTTACTCATCATAATCGATGTGTAAGGAATAGCATCCGTTTACTTACACATTTAAGACATAAAAATTTCAACAATGCTTTATTTTTTCTCCTAAAAGGAATATTTATCTTTACTAGATTCAAATGATATATAAGTCAAAAAGTTGTATATTTACTAAAGAGACTTGCACATGTATTCTTATGTATATATCCAATAATAAATGTTCAGAACCTCTTTTACAGTACAAGCAGAAACATAGAGGTTATTTTAAATTTACTCTAAAGTATAAATACTAAGAGCATGCAAAACACCATTTTAGTGTTAAAAAACTCTCTCCAATGCAACACCATTTTTTATACCAAATTTGGTGTAATGAATGGTATTACACCAAATTTGGTGTAATACTATGGTGTAAAAAATGGTGTTTCTCCTATAGTTTCCATTTTTATAACTTCCTACAAATCTATTCCCAATATATCCTTTTTTTATTAACCTTTATTATCTGTAATGATTTAATTTATTTCATAATTAATTTAATTTGACTAAATGATATAAGTATTAATAAATATTAAAATATAATTACTCATTAAAATCAATGGAAGCTCCAGCTCCAGCAGTTGAGATGGTGGTAGATGAAGATACCCGGTTTCAAGAATTTCTTGCTCGACATAGACAAATTAAGGATAAAGAAGCTCACATTACACTTTGAAATGCGTTAATTGATCATTTGTAGAATGAATATACTAATTTGGAGAATTAAATGTCGACCAATGTGGAACTAGGATTTTTTTGTTTGTTTGTTTATGTAATCATTTTTTGTTTATTTGTGGTATTAAACGTTGTATTTTTTCCCCCTAATGTTTTATTAAATGCAATATTTAGTTAATTAAAAGTAATTTATTAATTTTTAGTATTGTTAATTTGTTAAAATATTTTTTCCAATATTTTACAATATTGTGTCAGGTAATATATAGATGTAGTAGTTTATAAAATAAATTAATTGTTGAAGGACTAAAAAGATAGAGAATAGAAAGGGAATATTCTTTTTAGTATAACTTTTGGTGTAGTGGGTTGGAGTTCAACCTGTAAAATGATGTGAAAGTTACAACATTTTGGTGTAAAAGTTACACTATTTTGGCGTTATAGGTTGGAGATGGCCTAACACGTAGTTTGCCGTTAAAATTAATTATTTATCTTTTTTAACTTTCCCTTCCACTTAACCCAAACATTATCACATTGAAATAAAAAATAATATAATTTTTAGTTAAAAAATTTCTAAAATGTTATCTTATCTTTTTTTTTTTTGAGGAACTAAAATGTTGTCTATTTAAACAATTTTATGATATAATAGAGAATTAAAATTACTAAATTAATTTTTCTAATATTAGTTTTTAAAGTAACAAGAGGTACGTGCTCTTAAACTAATATAAATAAATATATATATATATAGATATAAAGGATTGAAAATAAGATGTATGAATGACATACAATGAATTTTAATTTAAGTATTAAATCCAAAAAAAATCTTACTTATATAGGAAAAGGAAAAGAAGAAAAAAACTATTCTATTTATTTCTTTAGAATTACGACTTTTTCTTTTTTTCCTCTAGAACTTTTGAAACTTTCTTTCTGGGAAAGGTTATTTTTATTTATTTATTTATTTTAGGGGGAAAGGTGAAATCTTGATTGAAATAGCCAAGGATAAAGTGAACTCTACAAGGAAAGAAGCTCGCCTCCCTATTATTATTAATTTTTTTCCCCGAATGTTCTCTATATGGATACTACAATGAACTTAGTTATTTATGAATAAATTGATAAAATTGAAGAAGTGACTGAGATAATGTCTATTATTATTAGGGATAATTAATATTAATTAGAAGAAAGTATTTCATGTTTTCAAAAATTTCTTTTTGAAGATATTATATTTGGATCCAATTAATATATTAAAATTTAATAACTAAATAAAATAACTATTAAAGTTAGTTCCCCGAAATGAGAATCAGCTAAGTTTCCTGTATTTTTCCGCGTACTTCATATTTTCAATCCATATAAAAGAAGTAAAAAAAGACCTTCATCCACATGCGAATTGCTTTCATTATCAGTTATCTCAATTAAAAGAAGGTATTGTACTATCGTTCTCTCCTGCATTCAGAAGCTTTATCTATGCATATATTCTCTTGAATATATTTCATGATTTTCAAATTTCTACTCCGAACTGGTTCCTAAATAGTCTGCTATAATAACTAAATTAATTAACAAGTTTTCTTGGTTTAAAGTTATTCATAATCTTCACCGATCTTTATGCCTAGCTCCTTCATGATATGAAATATTTAATTTTAATTAATTTTTTTTCTCCTTTCCTATAAATTTCACCACTTCACTACACACCGATACTTTTCTATCATTAATTAAATAAATTGTTTTGATTTTTCGTACTATAGTTTTAATTATTTTTTAAATTAAATTTGGATATTGGCACAAATTATATTAGATATAATATTAATGATGGACAATCTTGATCAAGATCGATCTATTATTCTATTTAGTGATATATGACACACGCCTTTTCATCCTTTTGAACTAAATAATATGGCTCTGACTAAATGATAATTAATACGTGTTCTTATATATGCTGGCGCCAGGGAGAAATATCGATCCCAGTTTCGAAAATGTTTCGTTGGTACGTAAATCGGTTGTATATTAATTTTGTAAAACTAGTCTAATATTAAAATAAATATATGTGAAATTGATTTATTATTGATTTTTCTTTCTAGTTTTTCCGGGAGAAAAAGTTCGAAAGGACATAGTCAAGAAAACAAAGAAATAGGAAAGGGATTAAAGATCGGTGAAAATCGAAACCCTAATGAAGAGATGATCAACAATTCATCAGAAGTGGGACCTACTACCGGTGTTGTTCCTCATGAAAATGCTATAACTAGTTATGAACTGATTGGCTATGTCAATGGAGATTTTGATCGAAGCCGCAAAGAAATCACCACGACGAAGAAACCAGCAACATGCAATATTCTTTAAAGTACATTGTTCTATTTCTAACCAATCTTATTTCATTTCATAGAAAGTCAGTAATAATTAAATGAGTTAAGAATGTGTCTATCTCTTAGCCCAAGGTATTTTCGTTTCTGAGGATTAAATCAAATTACAATATAAAAAAAAAATACTCATGAGTTTAATTTGGTTCTGATGAATAATATGTATTTAAGCTTAAAATTAACATATTTGTATGCATAATACGTGCTACTACAAGGATAAGTCAATAAAATAAAGAGGACGCAAGTTTAGGGGCCATCAGGTGTTGAAAAAATAATAATAATAAAAAAAGCTTAAAAAAGCTAGCCCCTATTTTCTTTTTCGAGAGAATTTCTTTTAATCTTCTTTGCAATCCTTGTCTCTATAGATCTACCTTGCTGGATGGAGAGATGGATCTCTCTTTTTCGAGTGAAGATTTTCTTTTTATATTTTTGTTCTAATAATCCTTCGTATAGGCACTTGTTACCATATAGATCCAAATTTCTGAATATTTTGTCCCACTGATCAATTCTTGATCTGTGTGAGTTTTACTAGATTTTTTTTTTTTTGTGTGAATTTTGGAGGTATTCTTTTTAGTTCTAAAACTTTTATAATCTAAATTTGAAAAATTTTGTATTGACAAAGATTTTTGTTTGCAAAAAATTTATCATTGTATCAGTCAAAGAAACCCAACTTTAGTGGTAAAGGACAATTTGAACAACCTAAAAAGATATCTCTTGTAGAGCTCCAAAGTATCTCTTGTAGATTTATATCCACGTCATCTATATATGTTTATGCATGGTCTAGTCCTCCTTAACACAATAATGACATGAAAATGGTCCTGGACTCAAGCAAGTTATTGGCTTGATATGACATAATATGTTTACTAATCAGGTCCGAGCTGCAATAACAAATAACACTATACTTTGTTGAAAGAAAAGAAATAATAGAAAGAAAATGTTATTTAATATGTTAGAAAAGAAAACGAGAATTCATTATAATTAAAATTTAGCAATTTTAAATATATTATTTGTTTTAAAATTAAGGGAAAATAAGTAATATTCTATTGACTATCAAAGTTTTCTCAATTCTTTTCTCTCCAATTTGTAGTGAGAGAAAAATTGGGGGTACACTCTTCATTTTTTTTCTAATATGTTTTTCTCGTCAAACCTCTTTTCTCTCTTACCAAATATATATTTATCATTTTCTTTTTAAATTTTCTCTAATACCTTTTAATTTCTCTTTGTTTTTTGTCTCCTCTACCAAATATAGGCTTTAGTAATTGTGTTCAGCCGATACTGCATAAGGCACAAATGGCCGACGGCTAAGTGGGCTTGGCTCTAATATGATAAATAAACATCTCTCCACCGACCAATTTAAAAAGAGTTTCTTACAGAAACTCAAGCCTAAAGTCCAAAAAATTAAAAAATTTCGGATGCCCATTTTTTGTTTTTTTTTTTTTCTATTTTAAATTAGGATATATTTAGAAAAATAACACTTTTTAAAGTTTATATAGAAAATATCAATTTCAAAAATATTTATAAAATACCATATTTTTTTTTCAATATTAGCATTTATCAATAGTATGACTGGATATACCTTAAGTAATTTGATCGGTCACCTCAAATAGTTTACCAATCGATTAAAAAGTGATATTTCTCTAAATATTTTAAAAAGTATTTTTTTTTTAAATAAATCTGAAATTTTTCAAAGAATTTTAACATGCGGATTTTTTTTTGAAATCTATATAAAATCAAATTTCCTCAAACTTTAGTAGGAGAATAAATACTTATTTAAGTACTTTAGTAGTGGCAAATACGTATTTTTAATATAATTGAACATCCAAAATAATAAACATAAAAATGAGGGCATTTGCCCCGAGCCGCTGGTGCCTGGGAGGATTTTAATTTGGGAAATTTTGATTTTATATGCAAACTTTCGGGAAAAAAAAAAGAAATGAAAATCTCGGATTTTGATATTTTTTTGCAAAATTCTAGATTTATTTAGAAAAATACCACTTTTTACAAATTGATAAAATACTTGAGATAATGAGTCTAATTACCTAAAGTAATTTGGAAAAAATTAAGGGAAAATTAGAAAAAATACGGTATTTTTGAAAAAAAATTGGAAAAATACGGTGTTTTTATATTTTTGACGGTGCGGTATGATTTTTATTAGAAAAATATCATTTTTTAAAAAATATTTATAAAAGTACCATTTTTTAAAATAGTAACTAGTTTCTAACTAGTAACCAAAGATATTTATAACTATATATAATTGGTAACCAGTTTCCAGAAATTGGTAACCAGTGACTATTTTAAAAGTAATAATTTTCTAAATATTTTTTAAAAAGTGATATTTTCCTAATTAAACCGTACGAAAACTGAAAAAAACTATGCTTCCGTATTTTTGTAATTCTTTTCATTTTTTATAGGTATAAGTGTAAGAAACCCAAAAATTAAACGGAACCCATTTTACTGGGCTAATAAATTAAATGTAATACCACATACATTTTCTATCACTTTTTAAAACTAAAATGACCTTTTCGGCTCTCACCCAAATAGGCTTCTCATCTCTATTGACGAATCATCTCTATCCGGTCTCATTGAATCATCTCTATCCGGTCTCATCTCCATTAACGACCTTAAATTTGCACTGAGAAGGGAATCTGTTCAAGATGCTGACGAGGACCTGAATTGAAGCATCAACGACTTCTGTTGTAGGTGGTGGTGAGGATTTTTCTTCTTGCATGTATGGGACCTTGAGTCTTGACGGCGGGGACAACGATGGCTTCAACTTTAAGGCAGCATCAATTTTAATTCTCGGATGGAGAATGGTCTTTCTCCCTTCCAAAAGTGGTAGGATTTAATGATTAGTGTTAAGTTTAATTAATTTGTTAAAAAAAATGGTAACTGTCTACTTGACCCAATAATTCATTGGTTACCTTTAGTACTTTTGAAAAGTACTAATTTTGAAGTACCAATTTTGAAAAAAAGGTGGCATCTTTCTTACTTTTTTGAAAAGTGTTATTTTTCTAAATAAACTCTCAAAAAATAATGTTTCTAAAAAAATCAGGGATTTTTCAAGAAGTTCATCTCACCCGGAATTTGGTCCTTTTTTTCTTTTTTTCTTTTTTTATAAGCAACCCGTTATAATTTTACTTCTGACCTATATAATTTTAGGAAAAAGGTTTTTAATTGACGAAGTTTCGAAAAAAAAATTCCAACCTTTGCAAAGTACCAATTTCGAATAAAAGGTGGCATTTTTCTTACTTTTTTGAAAAATGTTATTTTTCTAAATAAACTTTTAAAAAATAATGTTTCTAAATAAATGAGGGATTTTTCAAGAAGTTCATTTCACCGGGAATTTGGTCCTTTTTTTTTTTTTTTTTTGGTAATAAACCCTTTTAATTTTACTTCTGACCTATATAATTTTAGGAAAAAGTTTTAATTGACGAAGTTTCGGGAAAAAAATCCAATAAGTATAGAAACAGAAAAAAAAAAAAAATGCAACAGCCGTAGAAAAAGAAAGAAAAGCAATACCACCAAATGAACATAAGAAAACAAAATTTCTATTTACGTAATGATAAACTCATACCAATTTTACCAAACCTACCTACAAATGAAGACTATACAAAAGAAAATTAAGAGAAAAGAGACAAATTGTGGTAAATGAGTTAGACAAATTAGACTAGACTGGTGGTTCTACTTGTACGTATATGACAATAGGGGCACGAAGGATTGAGTCGTAGCCATGAATCGATACAGTAGGCATGAAAGACATGGCCGCAATCAGGCAACAAGCGTAGCAAGTCAGTTGGTGCATACTCCGCCAAGCACACCGAGCAGGAGGAGCCAGCCGACGAGTGGAGAAACTGCGGGAAGCGCTCGAGAGCGGCCTCGTCGACAACCGTGACAACGGTGTTGTGCTGGCCGTCGATGTCGGTGATGGGAGCTAGGGCGCATCCGGCATACATATGATGCAGTAGGAAACCAGCACCAACGTTATGATCACTGTTAGAAAGGTTATAAGCTAGTAAAAATGATAAGAGAAAAGGTTCCATGTTAATTGGAATATTTGGAGGAGGACTTGGCTAGAAAAAGACCACTCAATTTACAAGACCAAAAAATGTAACACGAGTAAATTGTCAAAGACCAGAAAAAAAAAAATAAAATAAAAAATTCAAAGGAGAAAATCATGGTTATAAAACTAACACACAATGAAAAATATATGTTGCCAAGATTGATATAAATTAAAGTTTGTTTCCCTGAATTAAATTCAACGAGACTATTCAAAACTTTCATGAATTGTGAAACTATATACCAATTAATACAGTTAGAGAATTAATCTTCTATTTATATATTGAGTTTGACTTTCCTTTTCCAAAATTCGTAGTGTCTTAATTTGGTGAAAATCCGATCATTTAATATGACATGATTTCGACCCAGATTGTATCATATACATTCTTTAATTGTGAGGTTAGATATATACGTATGTAATTCTAATATATTCTGATCAGAAGGCTTGCAAGTAATGGTAAGTTGGTATATAATGTAATTGCACAATATATTATTTGCCTTTGATGAATGAATTATTTATTGCTTTTCGGTAATTAATTACTATATATGGAAAAAAAAGCCATTTATATCATGAAGGAGACATTGATCGATAGAATTATGAATATATATATGTATCATATATTATATAACAAATTCCAATGGCAACTTCTCCATTGTAAATCATGTGAAGCTTCATTAATTACTAACATATAGTTAACCATAACATTAGGAAAAATAATAAACAAATACATTCAATAGCAGATTACGCCTTCAATGATATTTTGAAGGATCATTGATACATCTGACTCCATAGATTAGACAACAGATTTACGCATGCCAATGTACCTTGATTCTTTGAAAAACAACCTCCATCATCAAGTCTGTAAAAAGCACCCTCCACCATGCATCCACCCTCCATCATACATCCTAGTTTGTTTTTCTGAAAGATATGGTGATAGATTTTTCGTAGAAATTGATATTCATTAACATTAAATATTCCAAATCTAGAGTTAAACTGATACAAAAAGTGTGATAAAATGATCATAGATCTAATTAATCTATTATAAAAACATATAGACAGAAAAAAAGAATTATTGAACCCAAAAAAAAACGAAAAGAAAGTCGTGTCAAGGAGAGATCCTAAGGTAAGGAGAGAGGATATTTTTCTCCTCCCAGAGAGGTTGGAATTATAGAGAGGAATTGAAGCTTCCAAAGTAAAAGAATGCCCAGGGTTTTAGAAGGTATTTTAATTTGAATCATATAAACTAAAACAATATTTGTTGTAAAACCAGTTAATCAACTTAACTTTTTCAAGGAAGTGAAAAAAATTTCTATAAATCAATAATATTGGAACCAAAGAAAATTACGAATTATTAATTTATCAATTAGTTAATAAATTATTAATTTGTTAAGATATTCTTTAATTAATTTACTTTTTTTATGTCATTTTATAAACTACAACTATATTCTATATGTATTGTTTCTTTTTTCTTTTGATATAAATGGTCTCTTCAAGAGAATATCATTAATCAAAATAAAAAATTTTAAAGTACAATGTAAGCATAAAAATTACAATTTCAAACTCTTCAAAGAAAGGAGACAAAAAATAGATCATAAACACAACTAAGAATAAATATGTGGGATACCCTGATTCTTTAAAAGAAAGATATAACAAGGACCACCAGCAATATATTGCCTTCAATACTTACTCCTAGCTACGTTCTTGGTGGGGTAGATTATATGAGGCCAACACCAATTGAGATTATGCCCGTGAAAAAGAAAACAAAACAAAAACTGGCCACTAAATAGATCTAGATCTGATAAGAAATCTCATATTGAAGATCTAGACCAGACTAAAATCCACACAAAAAGTGGTACTACAAGTCAGATCTAGATTTGGAATTATTAAAACTGAGAAAGAAAAAAGAAACAGGGAGGACGAGGAAGAAGAGGAGGAGGAGAAGAGAGGAGACCAAAGAAGGAGAAAAGAAAAACCCCTCTTCAGCCTCCAAGCAGAGCGACGCTGGCTTTTTATTGAGAAAAGATGTAGGTAGAAAGAGAAAGAAAGAAGTAGGGAGGACGAGGAAGAAGAGGAGGAAGAGAGGAGACTGGAGAAAGAGAAAGGAAAAACTCCTCTCCAGCCTCTAAGCGGGGCGGTGCTGGTTTTTTTGTTGAGAGAAGATGCATGTGTAGAGAGAGAGAGAAGAGCTAGGGTTTTTAGGGATAATTTCTATGTGTATTATATTTTTCCAAGGAAATTATGAATGTATTTCATTTTTAAAAATACATAATTTCTTACTATTTCGTTTTACAAGCTATAACTATATTCCATGTATTTTGTTTAACTGAAGATAAATATGAATCTACTTATTTTTCCAAAATAGTAATATTTATGTTTTATAGAGTAGAACATTACATTGTTCAATGTACTAACATTATTATAATATATGAACGTTGAAGTTAAAAAAAATATTTAAGATAAAAACTATAGCACAACTAAGTATAGTAAAATCTTAATAAATGAATGTTCGATAAATTAATAACCTCGGTTAAATAATAAAATTCTTCGGACCTAACTCGGACCCAGCTCGAGCAAATGTACTAGATTAATATTCTCACTAAGTGCATAAGATAATAATTTTTTTTTGTAGTTCTTTTCGGGCCCATCGAGTATATAAATTAATAATTGGTTAAATACATAAAAAAAATAACACATAAACATTCACACTATTAATAAGACTTTTCTATATGACTTCTATCTTCTTAATTCTTTTCCTTTTCAAAATGCATCCAAAGCTATTTATGTATTATTTGTATTTAAATTCAGCTCAGTCTCGTTTCTAATTTTTACAATGCATACAACACATTTGGTATATGATTTGGAATCTATGTATAATAATTTAGATTTTAGAAGTAAAATTGATAACTATTTATAGATGTTATGTTTAATATATATGAAACATCTTGAAATAATATATTGTATAAAGTATTAAATTTTAAAGCTACATTTATGTTATTTATATTTACTTCTTAACTATTTGATGTACACTGAAAATTAATTTTTAGAATTTTATTTATATACAAATAATATGTATTAACTCATATGCATATACATGTTAAATTTTAGGGTTTTTTTGCATGCACACATAAACTATGACTTTATCTAATTTTTATTATTATAAATTCAACACATATTTTAAGAAAAAAATACAGGTATCAAACTCTTCTACTCTTTTAAATTAATAAATATTTATTTATTAAAAAATTAATAAATTATTCATTTATCGATAAATAAATAATCTATCTAAAATAATAATTTTTCCTAGTTCTAATAGTATTAATTTATAGAAATTTTACTATAAGTATTTTTGAGTATATAAAAATCATATAATAGCTCATCTAAATGAATATTTTATAAAGGACTCCTAGTTTGGTCATATGAACAGAGTTCTAATATTAGAAAACTATTAATTTATATATTCAGTAGCGCCTATTGGATATTTTTGGGGTGTATCATCTTATAAATTTATTTCGAATTATTAATTTACTTCTTTGGCCTCAAATCGGGACCGGGAAAAATTTAATTTAATAAATACTATTAAATTATTGGGTATGAATTAATTGAGGTTATACCATAGTTTTGATTATTAGATCAAATGTTTACAAGCCAAATCATGGAAAAAGAGCATATTATTGTTAGGAAATCGTGAATCGTATTGAAGAATGTAGTTGTATATAGATAGAACTTCAAATGGATAAGAGAACGATATCTTCATTTAAGACTGTAGTTGTATATAGATAGAACTTCAAATGGATAAGAGAACGATATCTTCATTTAAGACAGACGCATCCAATATCGTACAAGGATAACGGTCTACTTTCGTTTTATTTTTTTAAATATTGATTGAAGTATGTGGGAAACAAAAAAGAAATATGAATTATTGGATATTGTATGAATAGAAAAAGTCGTTTTTGTAATTTATTTATATTAACATATTATAATAATATTTTTTTCCTAGTACTATTTTTTAAGGCGATTTTTATACTTTCATATTTTTAGGGATAAAATACAATTTACAAAATACACAACTAGTTTTTTTTTTTTTTTTTTGGGTAATGAAATACACAACTAGTTAGATAATTAATAGTAAAGAACAATTGGTTTCAAACAATAAATATCTTTCACATTCAACTACAAATATTAAACACTTAATTTAATTTTTGAATGGCAGTTCCAAAAGAATTAGTAAAAAATAAAGCATATTGGACAGTACTGAAAGCATTTTCGTAAGGTAAATCTTTTTCTACAAGAAGTTCCAATAAGATGATAAAAAGTGAAAGTAACAAAGTGGGCTATTTCACAATATTAAGAAATAAATAACCTACAATGTGAAATAATTTAAAATTAGAGCCCAAAAAAATGTAGCTCGGTAGATGGGTTGTAGTTGTAATATCTCTAAAAGAAACATTGATATTTGTTGAGGGAGGTTTTGTCAACAATGAATTTTGAGATTCATGAGATGTGGCTTACGTGTGGAACGAATTAAAAAATAAAACAAAATAAAGAAACAAAAATTTTATAGTGGTTCAGGCCCAAAAAAGATGAGTCTACGTCCACTGTTCTTCACTATTTTTTGGAGAATTACAATCACTTCATTATACACTCTCTTTATAATTCTCTCTTTGCTCTTACTTTGAAACTTAGAGAAACTCTGGTAATTCTTCATAAAATAGTGATGAACAGTGGACGTAGGCTTATTTTTTTGGGTTGAACCACTATAAAATTTTTGACTCTTTACTTTATTTTGTTTTTTAATTTGTTTCATACATAAACCACATCTCATAAATTTCAAAATTTATTGTTGACAAAACTTCCGTCAACAATATTTATTAGCTCACAACTTTCTACTCATTAAATTCTTTGTTCAATGCATAGTTTTCCATTTTCTCAAAGAGTCGAATCATTTTAAACTTGGTGGGCGAGCAAGGTTTAGGTGACATTGCACGTCTGCCACATATACTGATGCCATCATAGGACATTAAACAGGAAAATATGCAACATGTGACGTTTCCCAAAGAAAACGTGTGCTGAAATGGATAAAGATTGATGTCAAAGATTGATGAAAATTGACTCTTTTTCTGGTTTTCACCGTTTGACCATAGTATAATATATTCCCCCCCCCTCCCCTCCTACTCAACATACCTGGCCAAAAAGATGTGCATATAATAAAATTGTATAATGTACACAAACAGTTGCATCTAAGCTTTTAATACATATGTCTTATCCAAAACTATAAATTAGTTTGAAAGAAAGAATGCATCATATGTACGTAATTTATAGATCAGTTTGGCAAGAAATTCAATTATATAAGGGTTCTTAAATACGTCAAATTCCATTCCTAGTTGGAGAAGTTTCTAGCACTCCATGACTTGGACATTTTTTTAGATGGGATGACTTAGACATTTCAATATCAATTGTTTATCCCAAATTATACCAAACAGAAGAGACCGGTCAAGTATATTTTATAATTTAGTTAAGCATATGTTTTAAGAATAAGATAATGATTAAATTACATAACTAACATTGAATTTTCGCTTTTTTCTAGCCACAAAAAATAAAGCTATATTCCAAATTTACAATTTAAGCCTTTGAATTTGAAATTCCTTCCAATTTTTCTTTCGATAAATTCAACTCGAAAATAATAGAAATTACCCTCCATAAAGACAAACTCAACCAACAAAATAAACATAAAAATTTGTAAGTTAAGAAAAGCTTAAAAAATTAGATGATTTATATCGCATTTAGTTGCGCTCAAAAAAGCAAATATTTTATTCGACTCAAATAGGCTTGAAGATTATATTTGAAGCTTGAAAGAAAATTGGGAAACAAATTCAAGGAGAACGGGCGTTTCCACAATATTAAGAGAACAACGGGGCTACAATGCGAAAATATCTAAAATTAATGGGGTCATCGCCAATGAATGCCCCCCAAAATCATCGTGTATATACATACACACGTGACAACATTCATATAGTAACATCTACATCTACATATATATGTGCTGTACACATGCTACTACTATACGCATCAATGTGCACTTTCCGTAGCCAAGCCCCACCGGAGCCCAAAATGCTGGACCCCACAAGGTGTATTCCCAATTACAAAATTCACATTCTTTTTTTTTTTTTTGGGGGGGTCCTTATCTAGAATGCTATTTCATCATGATTCTATCAGCCCGCGCAGTACGAACAGTCATGGACTTTCGTCTCGTGTTGCCGCACGGTGCATTTGCAACTACCAACACAACTGGATCGCCCAACCACCCGGTTCAATAAGCCCGACCCATCTAGGTCCATACAAGGCCCAATTGTCGAACCAGGAACCTCCTCAAAAGGGTTTCGGCAGATACATGAACATGTCCTGTAGCGGCGACATCTGATTCCCACCCGGCAACTGGGAGGCGAACCCGCCGTTATCCACCGTGGCATCCACGTAATTATAAGGGAAATCGAGGGCCTTCTCCCACTCCTTCCACTTGGGCTCGCTCTGCACCTCGCACGTGAACTCGGGCGACACCACGTGCTCCGAACAGCTCGAGTCCGTGTGGAGCCTGGGTATCGATTCCGACGTCTCAAAGTACAGGAAATCGGTAACCCCAGAGGCAGGCGGCGCCGCCGCCGCCGCCGCCGACGGCGGAGGCGGACACGTGTTCAGAATCTCCGGCTTCTTGTCCTCGAGCTCCGGGTAGCTCGTCTTCCGGTTCGAACCCTGGTGTTGTCTCTCAATGGTGCCCTTCTTGTTGTAAATTCGGCACAGAACCCAATCGTCCAGCTGCAAAATCAGAGCCGTTGAATCAGTTAGAATGAATAATGGCCACAGATCAGACAAAAGGAGATAAGAAGGAATACCATCCCTAAGTTGCTAATTATTTAAAACATTTTCATAATGTTAATTACGCTTCAGTCCTAGTCACATAAAAAGCAGATTACTCTTTGTCATCGAAATCAGAGGGAACAATCTAGTAGTCTCATGACCACCGTAACACATGTAACAACAAAACACCGAATTATTTCCCCTGGCAAATTTGGTATATATAGATTTCCCGATTAAAACGGAAGAGCCCTGTGGCCGCCATTTCATAATTAGAACACGCGGGACCCAAATTACCACTTGGCATAGACAGTGATCGCAGGGTCAAAAGCGTCATTTCCGAATGACGGTCTAATCTCATGCGATGAGATGTCTAATCTACCCCTAACATTCGTCATAAACTCGGAGTTTGAACAGTAGAAATATATATAGTTTTATACCCTTAAACTGTTCTTCTTTCGGGCGGACCGGTCCACGTCAGCGAGCCGGTATTCGTGCATAATCCAATTGGTTTTCTCTCCTCTAGGCGCTTTCCCAGCGTAGAAAACCAGAGCTTTCTTAATCCCAACCGGTTTTGGGTGCCCAATCGGCTTATCAGCTCCGGTCGCCTTCCAGTACCCGGTTCCAGCCGCCCGGTTCGGCCTCGAACCGTTCGGGTACTTCCTCTCCCTGGGCGAAAAGAAGTACCACTCCTTCTCTCCGTACAGAGCCATACCTGCTCAGTCGTAATAAATCATTTTAATAAAAATAATCCAAAATAAATACTATTTCTGGAACTAAGAAAAATAAATTAAAAAAAAAAAAGCGAAAAATGACCTGGGAGATCCCATGGGTCGTATTTGTAGAGATCGATCTCAGCGATAATCGGGACCGCGATCGGCTGCGACGCACATTTCCGGCAAAGGTAGTGCATCACGAGCTCCTCGTCCGTTGGATGAAATCTGAACCCTGGCGGTAACTCTAACTCGCCTGCCNAAAATACTCGCTCGTAGCTTAGCTTGGGTCCTAGTGGTTTAAGCTACGACGGGGGCTTGAAACTTAGAACACATGGGAGAGAGAGGTATATATAGAGAAACGGGGGTGACACGTGGCATAACCAGCCGGTGGTTTTTCTAGAATACACGTGAACGATAATAATATTTATTTGTTATTTATTTTGTGTGTAATATTTTTGGGTTCGTGCGATGGAGCTTTTAGGTGCTGACCTCCTACCGGACACGTGGCAGGCGTGGAATGTAGTGACTGCGTGTCGATATTGCACATGGGGTGGTTTTGTCACTGCTTACGACACCTGATTTTGACGGATGCGCAAGTCGGTCCGGACCTACTGACCTAGGGATCCGTGTAGAGTCGGCGGGTTTGTTTCGCCTTTTTCTTGATCCTTGAGCCAACACCTCAACGGTGGATCCGACTTCCACGTCACGTTCCCCACTCCACGTGCGCTCCTGATTTATTTCTCAACAATGGATATTATTTTATTCTTTTTCTTTTTCGTGCCTAGAACTAAAATTTTTGTTATCTTATTCTTATTCTTGTAACGTTATTTCTGCTTAAAAATAATATGTAGTATTAATCACTAATTGGACTTGGCCAAACAGGGGGAAAAAACAAATGTTTAGACTACTAATTTGATTGTTTTCGAATTAATAGACGTTATTATATTTCGTGGTGAACAAGACATGCGTCAATTGAATATATAAAGTTGTAGGATTAGTATTCCTAATCAAGTAATTAATTAATTCTAAAGTTGGAAGCTCTTATAATTTTCATTATTTTGATTTAGATGTTATATATATATATAAAGTGGTGTCACATTGTCATTGATCACGAAATGAACGATATAACATGCTGTATTTAATATGCAATGAAAAGTTTTTTCTGACATAATTTAGCGATTACGAGAAAATTCAATTATGTTGCTCAAAAAATGAAATTTAATTATGCATGATATAACTTGTTCAGCACTTTTTTTCTTCTTTTTTTTTTTGTTAATATTTGAAAAAAAAAATATATCAATGACTCTTGCTGTTCAAAATTATCACATTACATATCAATTAGTAAATAAAAAGTGACAAATAAAATGCTGCCTCACGTATTATAATATAAACCATGTTATGACTTATGAAGTTATAATAATTTGTTACTACCTTCAAAAAAAATTTTGTTACTAAACTCCTCCTAAAGAGATTATCACGACGAAAATAAAGAGATATAGAATCAATCAAATAATGATTGTTTTCTATTCGGATTAAATCAGAATCTGCTTATAAAAAGGAAAAAAAATACAAAAAAGAATCTGTTTATGATTTTTTTCCCTTAATTTGTTTATAATATAGATTATATAATCACAATATTCGATTCTCTTAATTCCTTTCAATATTTGATTACCCAAAGAAGCCTTTCTCACTATTCCAAAAATTTAACGAGTCTTCATAACCAAACCTAGTTGTAAATTTTACCTTAAAAGAAGTTGTAAATTATTTAGTACTATTATTTTTTTTTTGGCTTTGAATTATTCCTACTAACCTTTTTTTTATGAGAATTATTCCTACTAAACTATTGCATCGTCACTCGAAATTTTGTTACCGAAATTAATTTTATTTTTGTGCCTTTTATTAATACGATTAGTTTGGCTTAAATAATAAAAAATTACTTTGTGCTCGAGTTCAGTGGCAGCAAGAAAACAAGTCCAACCAACATCCACGTAGATGTAGTACATTCTACCTTCCAATACAATCTGGAATCACGTGTAAATCTTTAAATCATTTTTATTTTCATTTTATTTTTATCTTATCCTCATTTTCCACTTTTTAATTACTTTTTCCCTCTTTGGTGGCCTTGCTGACGTGTCAATTGGCTTTACTTGGATAGAGATAAAGGGAAGTTACCAGGATAGTACCGAAATCGCCAAATCACACTCCTTCCCTGCTCACTTTTTCAAAAAAACAAAATAATAAATAAATAAATTTGGAATAATCGTCTTTAGAAAATTATAGAAAAGTAACGGTTTATGGTGGTGATCCACGTGGTTCCATTCCCTTCACATTCGGTGGCCGTTACGGTCATTATTTGTCATGTCTCTGCTGCGGTCAAACATCCAAACAACAAAAGATACCACCAATGGGATTGCGCCACGACACAGTTCACTCACACACCAGATCTCACCTCCCTTGATTGGAGAAGCCACGTGACCGTAACATTAAAAGGGACATGTGGACTAGGGACGAGGTGGGGGACTCGGTGACCTACACAAGTCGCAAGGAGTGACCCAATCGAGACCAGCTTTTCAACTTTAAAGACTAAAGTGCCCTTATTTGGCACGTGTATTATTATTATTATTTTTTTTGAAACACCGTATTATTATTAACTTGATATGGTAGCACAAATTATTGGAAGCTGAATATATTTCGCTAGTAAATTAGCTGGCTTCGGGACTAGATTTTTGTCCCTCTTTAAAGTCTTAATCCTACGACCCAAAATGGTCAAATGAATATAAGAAAGTGTTAATATGTCCCAATTAACTCCGATGATTTTTTTTTTCTTTAGTCCTTTTTATGAGTGGGTATTTTTTCAATTTATTTTTGAAAGAGTGAAATTTTTTTTCTTATCTTGTTTGGAGGAGAAGTCAATTACTTGGACCTGTTACCTTGTGGTTTCAAGTTCTCTTTAAGTGATGGTCAAATGTTTATGCACTACTTATTTTGCAAAAGATTTTTTAAGAAATGGAATTAAAAGAAATTAAAAGCTATAGTAGTTTTAGAATCATCGCGGAAGTTTCCATAGTTTCACAGTTGTGCATCACTTTCACATTTTAGAGATATTAGATATAGTGGGTAATGGAAGCACTTGTTAAGAATGGCAGCATTAGTTAATGAATCATAGTTTTTTTTTTTTTAATGCCCCCAGAAGGAATACGTTTTAATAAAATGAAAATCCGATAAATATTGTTTGGTTTTTTAAAAAATACACTAACAAACTACTTATTTTACCCCTATATTAGGTAAAAAGTATCCGTCTGATGACCAAATTCTTAATGGCCTTACTAAACTATACAGTATATATACTCATATAATACTAGTCTTATTTCCAAAGACTATTTTTTTTAAATTCCCTCTAATTAAAAATGAATAAAAATAAATTATGCGAAAAATGTCTTTACTTAGGGCCATCAATTTTCTAGCCGACACGACGATACGACTCAAAAACAACACGAAATAAACGGGTTTAGGTGATTCATTTAGTTTTCTTGTCAATTTCGAATTGACACGTGTAACAATTATAATAAACAGGTTCGGGTCAACCCGTTGACCCTAAAGTGACCCGTATAACCCGTTTAATTAAATGAGTCGTTTTCTTGTCGTGTCAACACGACAGTAATACGACACATTTAGTGATATTTTAATATTTTAAACATGATTTTAATTAATTCTAAATATATTTATATATGTAAAATTAAATTAATTAGTGCATAATTGTGTTAAATTAGAATAATCGTGTCAATTTTGAAGAATCGTGTCAAACGGGTCATAATATAATACATTACACATTTATTAAACGGGTTACATATATCGTATCGTGTTACACGTGTATTAATCGTGTCGTGTTAGGGATTAATCGTGTGGTATTCGGATTGGGATGTTATCGTATTGTTTCATAATCATATCGACCCAAACATGACACGATAGCACGAATTGCCAATCCTATCTTTATTGTACCATTTTTGTTGTTCTTTTAGCACTTTTGACATGATTTTGCAAACTCCTGAAATACATTTGGCATTTCGAAAACCAAAAGGATAAAGCGGGTATTTTCTTAAAATCATGGGAATATTTGTTTTATTTTCGCATAATAAATTTAACATGGATATATTAACAATAAGACCTTAAATTATGAAGCTAATAGGATACACAGTTTAATATTTATATGATTGACATTAGTTGTATGCTTAATTTGATTGGTAATTATACTCTACTTTAATATTTAGCATTAAAGTTTAAATTTTTCAGCACTCGTAATAATAGCAAAAACAAAAGGACTTTTAAGCTATATGACTTTAAATGAAATTTTCAGTTTAGTAACATTTTAAAACTTGTATTTAGTTCACTAACCTTCTCTTTACTGAAATTTTGTACTCCCGATCATATACCGTTTTCGCAAAAATTTGAAAATTATCTCAAATTTTTCTTTTAAAAAATGAAAATTTGATGTTTGGGTAAGTTAAAATTTTGTTTATAGTAATATTTTTTTTAAATTTGGTAGGTTTAATCGAAATTAAGCTTGAAAATGACGATTTCAATCCTAAAAATCATGATTTTTCGGCTTGAAAATCGTTTGGCAAAAATTTCCGTCAAACTGTTCATTTAGACTGGACTAGGTCCAACTCAACTGTACTTAATCGAACTCGATTGGGATACTTTGAGTTTTTCCACTCTATGTTAGCAAAAAAAAAAAAAAGTTTGAAGAAAATTAAAAAGAAAAAAAGATGAGATTACTATTCAGAAGAGGGGTTGGGAGAAGGTTATTGACATTATTTTTGGAACTATATATAAGTAATGTCATTCTCACTCGGAAGCTCTTATATAAATTAAAATTTGTCAATCAAGTAAACAAAAAAAAAAAAAAAAGAAAAAAAAAACGACTAATTAGAATGTACACTTAAGAGTCCTTCGTCGAGTTTGATCAATCCCTATCCCTAAGTCACGCCACTCGGTTCGTGGTTAACGTGACATACATACATGATCATGATCACGAATGAAACCTTGATCACATATCACGTCGGCCGAATAAATTGAAACAGTACTCTATTCATATGATGGCTTCCAATGGCAGCCGCAAAAGGCCAAAGCAAACTTAAGTGATGGTGCAACATTTTATCAAATAGAAATAAAAATTGAAGGTGAAATATTACTAATGCGACAAAAACACATACTTCATTAAAGAATTCATTATTTAAATCAAATGAATAAAATAAAAAATTTAAACGAGTCGGCAGTACTGTCCGTCCTTACTATGAAATGCAAACAAAGAACGGTTCTGGATCAATAGAGAAATCCATTGAACTCGAACAATATTGATCAGTAAAAAGTAATATTAATGGACATTATATTATATATATATATATAATTAATTAATTAAAGGGCACTTTAATTTGTTTGATATGAACAAGAACGTCGAAGATGCATATGTCAAACTCTTTTTAAACTAGTGGGGGTTCTGCATGCATGATAACTAGTAGTACTACGCATTATAATTTTGTTTGATCCATCTATTAAAATAAGTGTATTTAAATAAAAATTGTGAAATATGTTGTTATAATTGAAATGAGAGACATTTGAAGTAAAATAAAGTAGAATTGGTTGTAATTAAAATGCATGTGAGACATTAGAATGCATGTGAGATATTCAAAAACACCTCTTAAGTTCTATTCTTATTCTAAAACACAAAAAACCCATTTCAGTAATTGATGTGACTGGTGGGCCATTTGAATGGAAAAACTGAATTGTTGAAACAAATACTTATTCCAAAAGACCATTTGAATGAAAAAACTGGAATTGTTGAAACAAACACTCATTCCAAAGAGTTTTTTATCTGAATGGAATGGAATTATTGAACCAAACTGACCCTATATATAGTAGTACAGTTCTATTTGTTGTATAATTTAAGTATTAATAGCAATTAATTAATGGTTTAATACTTTTTATACTATGTTTTAATTAAACAATTACAGCATTAAAAGAATAAAAAGAAATAAAATCAAACAAAGACTCGGTGATGATGAGTGTGCAAGTGAAATTATGAACATTCGAATGTGGCTAACAAACATCACACCAGGAGAGTCAATTTACATAATTATCCCCACAGTGAAAAGCTGGCAATTAGTGTTACTGGGTTTGGGTCTTTTTCTTTATTCTTACTTGTAATTAATTAATTTGGATATAGAGCAAGTGGGGTTGGTTGGTCACGCCTATAGCAGTTGGGTCCAAAATTCAAATTTAACATTACTATTAGTCAAAGAGACCAGAGAGTAAATTGCATGCCCAAGTGAATTGAACACGTTTTTCTTTTAAATTTTGTCAAAAAATCTGACTCTTTATAAGCTTTAGCATAGCTTTCTCTCATATGAATTTTGAAAAAGAAGAGGTCGACATCTTCAGTCCCAGCGGCGGCAACCCCACTTGGGTTCTTAGCCGCCAATTTGTCCAATTTCGTTGTTTCATTTTCTTCCACATACAATACAATTATATTGTTCAAATTAATCACATTTCAATGGTCGCAGGGTCATTTTCTTATACGTTAATGGAAACCCCTAATCTAGTTCCCAATCCTATTTGTTCCTTCAAATAGTATATTTAAAAGGCATACATACTTAATTAAAAAGGTATACATCACTTGAGTTTAGGCTAAATGTTGATACTATATTGTTAATTCTAGTCGAAATTCACCAATGAAATATATTTGGTTAAAATATGCACGTGAACATAGCGATAAAAGCATCTATTTGGAGCATTCGCTTCTATCATATAAGGGTTTTGAATTTTTGGTGGATCATATGAATTACTACGAATGTGTCCCTCAGTGAGTAGACCATGTGATATGCACCACTGTCCTACTAGATGATGAAGGCTTTAGTTTAAGATCGTTGCCATTTTACCTGTGGTCTTAGAAATCGCCAGGTTCAAATGGTTATCGCAGTTAAAATTGGGTGAGGAGAGCACCACAAATTCCTCTTTTTTAATCGGAAAAAAAAGACGTGTGATAGAACAAAATTACTTCTGTAAACTTAACGGTTAAAGTCATGATCAAAAGTCCATAAACTTTCTTTTTTTTTTCTAAAAATATTCTTGAACTTTATTTTGTTCCGCCAATGGTTCCTAAATCTTTCTGTCCATCCAAATATTTAACAGTTAAATTTGAAGGAATATCACCAAGAAAAACCTAAAAATTGAACAAAATTGAGTACAATCACAAAAAAAAAAAAAAAAACTCGAAGTTCAAGTACTATATAAAGCCAAATAAATCAGTGGTAACATGTCACAACCTTAATTTTCCGAAGGTGATGAGGAATGGGCTTTATAGATTGACCTGCTATTTGTGATCTACAGTGATGGTGCTCTTCAACGGTGTCTAAATTGTCTGTGGCAAAAGGGTAATTTAATTTTGTCATTTATGAAATTTTAGTCAACACATAACAGTAATAAGACACTCTAAAGCTTATTAGAATTTAAGATAATAGGACTATAGATAGATCTAATTTAACATGACAGGACAATAGATTTAGATTTATGGTATTTTTAGTACACACAGATTTAGAATTGTAGTAGTTTTGGCTTTTATTTAGTATTTTTTCTTTTATTAATATAATTATTATTTAGATTTGTATCATTTATGATTTAGATCTAAAGAGTTTTTTTTTTTAACTATTGCAGATCAGATTTTATAGAAATTTTTATGATGAATCAATCAAAAGTCTCAATTCGAATAGTGAAGAATAGAAATGAGCTATTAAAGACCTCTAATACATTCTTCACAGTGTTTTTCTCCAAGATTGTTGACAGAGACTGATTTTGCTCCAATATTTTTGAACGTTTTTTTGTCTTCAAGTTTATGAATCGATTTCTAATTCTCATTATAAAAGTTACTATGTAACATGATTTGCTATTATAACTCTTATTTGTGTTCAATGAAATTGTTTCTTAAAAAAAAAAAAAAAAGACTAAACAATGATTTAGTCTGAAAGGATTACTTTCCTAATCACAAAATTTAATATATTTGTTGCTTTAGTTTGTGTACCATTGATTTGCCATTAACAGCCCATTGATGTCTAGATTGTGAACTAGTAATTATTCAATTTCTTTTGTCATTTTGTGAAAAAGGATATGTTCGACATGCACTAATACGGTCGATGTCTTTCCACTTTCATGCTTCAATTAGAATATAATTTTTTAAGTTTAATAGAATATAATTGATAAATATAGTATTGTAAGTGTATAATGTTTGTCGTTGGTTTGATAAATCTTTGTAATATAAACCGTTGTGCGCGGAGACAATGGGAGTTGGGAGATGGAACTTCTATGAGAGCCAGGGAAAGTGTATCTAATGGCGGCTGGGATTAGACTTTGAAAGTTTAATATTCTTTGTTGATGAGTTTTAGATTTCTTTTAATTTGTCTTATTGGTTTGTGTGGTGCAAAGAGTAGTACAAAGTTTCTTAATTTTTTTTAAATCAATAAATTATAAAAAAATGTTGAAACGTTCATTGTTTTATTGTTTATATATTATGTTTGTCATGTAATTAATTAAATTCCCATTGTTGTGGACGAAAGAATCAAATGTTATTTTGTATTAGAGCAGAAAAGGCAGCTTGAAATGGTTGCTTTTGCTTGCAATTCAAGTTTTGATATTTCTTGTATTCTTCTTTATCTTTTATTCTTGATGACCAAATTCCAAAGCAAATTAATCAACTGGCAACCACTCACAAGGGTTATTCTGATAAGTTTCAGCCTCCACAGAAAAGTGGGAAGCAGACCCTTTTTAACTTGTATTATAGATAACATAGAATATTGACATTAAAAAAAAACGACTAAAAACCAACCGATAGATGTGTGAACGGATGGCAGTATAGTCATTTAATGCTATTCTTTTTTGGATCATGTGAAGAAAAAGGTGGTGGGCTAAGAGGTACTTATCATGCATAATTAGGGATGATGCATGATTTGCGCAGTTCAAACTAGTGCAAGAGGCAGGAATATGTTAGTGAAAAAAGAAAAAATAATTGCAAAGTAGTCTCTCTCTCTCTCTCTCATTTTTCTTTTGAATTGTATAAAGTAGTCTTTTGAATGAGCAGTTATAGAGAAGGAAAATGTTGAGTAGCACTTTTAGTGTTTAGTAGTTAGTTCCACAAGCAGCAGAATTGCTCTCGATAGTATTTGCTCCAAAGATAGAGTCTAATAACTGGAACACGTTCGAGAACAAATTATAACATCAATATATATATTTATATTTGCAAAGAGTTTCAATTAGCTAGGTCTGGCTACTAAGAAACACTTCCAAAAGGTCTAATTAATTTTCCTATTTTCTGGGAGGGATAAAAATAGTATGAGCACTGCACTGGATACTATATTAATTGAGGAGTGTAGCCTATGGCTATTAATAGTTACAATGTTGAATGCCAGTGATGAGATTCCTTCATTTTACTTGAGATAGTAGAGGTTGATTACGACATTAATGAATTCAACTATATTACTTGTATAATTAGGTAACTCAAGTAAATTAGCAAGTTATGCACGCAACTAACTCCAATACATGTGCTATATATATAGCTAGCCTTTAGCTGATCAGCTTCATATATATATATATATATATATATCCAAGCATGTAATATTTAGATGTGTATATATATGAGCAGAATATCTTCATGTCATGTCATGAATCCAAAACTTATTTGATCATGACTCAACAGATCTAGTATAGTGCTAAATAAAGCCCTTTACTTGAATTAGCTAGATTATCTTTTATCTTCAACAGATTTATTTTTATGCAGTGCTCCATAATGTCTAATAATTTTTTTTCCTTTTAACAAGATAATGAATGTAAAAATTGCACTGGGCTCCATCATCCAAAATTAATAAAACACAAAATCACAAATTAATTATATTTAATTATATATAGATGTTGAACTGTGTTAATAAGACTCGAGAATTTATATACAAAGCCATATATTGAGAGCCAACCTCAACTGGTTCATCATTCTGTTTATTTCTTCCATTTTCATTCGAAATCATTAATTAAAGACCTATAATTAATTCTTTTTTCATTAACAAGTATATATTAGAAACAATCAATTAATCAAATAAATTAATCATATAAGTCATAACAAGAAACAACAACTAACAAATAACAATAGATTATATTAATATTAAAACTCCCAAATTTAACAACCATTCTTGGCGTTAATATTCTTATTATTAGGGTGGGATGAGGATGAAACTTCAGAGCTGCAAATAGGGCAACACTTCTTAATCCGAAGCCACTTGCTTATGCACTCGGAATGATAAGGATGTTCACATGGAAGCGCAACCAACGACTCTCCATCTTCATACTCAATCTGGCAAATCACACACCGATCAATACCAGCAGTACTACTACTCTTGTTAATGATCTCATGATCATGATTAAGCGGTGATTTATTACTACTAATAATTGGATTTAAACACAGAGAGATTTCATTCGGAGAAAGCCCTCTCTCCTCCACTCCTATAAACTCTCCCAACGCAATCAACTCCTCGTAAGTCAACTCGTCCACATCCAATTCATCGTCATCGTCATCATCATCATCGTCATATTCCTCCATATCTTCGTCTTCCTCGTCGTCTAGAAACCCTAGTTCGGCTTCGAATCCGCTCGCTTCGAAGAAAAACTCGTAGTCTTCGTGATTGTAGTCGTAAGTACTGGATTCTTCGCTCGTGATAGAAGCCGAATTAGTGTTATTATTAGCTTCGCGGTCTTCCTGATCGAAATCGGTTTCGCTTTCGATGGTTTCGAGCGTAGTAGTGAAGGGGGCGGCGGGGGACGACCTCTCTTGTCCCTGCGAGGCCATGGCTAGTGCGAGGTCGGACTCGGCTTGGCGCCCGCGGGTGAAAGGGATTCTCTGGCCGGGATTATTATTAGGCTGTTTTGTAGCTTGATCATTGTCGTCCGCCATCGGATTCTTAGAAACTGTACGGAAAATTAGGGTGGAGAGATCACCAATTCTTTAAAGGTATATGATGAGAGATGGGTTAGGGAGAGATATTGTGTTTTTTTTTTTTTTTTTTTCCGAGGCTTGATTCGAGTGGAAGCAACCCAATTGGAAAGCAATGGGGGGAAAAGGAAAAGAATTCTTATGACTTTCAATTTCTTCTCACAATGGTTCTAGATTCTAGCTAGCTAATTGGCTAAGTAGTAGTAGTACCTGAAAAATTCAAAAGTCCATGGAGAAATATAATAGCTTTTTGAGGTTTTCTTTATGGAGAAGGTAAACTTTGACGCGAGGCAAAGGAGATGAATATATTAGGTGTCATATAAGCTACAACGTTATTCCAATTTTCAAACTTTGACATTAAGATTTCAATGTTTTTAATAGTTACTTGCCCCATCTTTTAGGTAACCAACCACACGGCTCGGTCAACAAAATTCTGCGTACATGTCCAAGTGGTTCATATTCATATATGAGCGTGGGCCATGATATGAATGTGTTCATATATATAGCGTCGGCCATGATATGAATGCGTTCATATATATATATATATATATATGCGAATATACTATGCATTATGAATAGAGCTAGAGAGAGAGACTTCAATGGTTTCTCAAGGATAAGCTTGGAGGTCATGTGAAACTAATTAATTTTATGTTTGGATTTTTCTTTAATTTCTAAATTAAGGACAAGCAAATCATTTTCGTTGATATATATGTATATCAAATCGGGGTTTAGTACACTTTCGTATGAGAGGAAAACGCTTGTTGCATCTTCTCTTACTTCATATTCAAGTGAAACATACACTTCAAAATTTAAGTAGCTCGGTAGCTTGTGGTACAGGTAAATACTATTGTTTCTCACTGTTTTTTTTTTCCTAATAATTAAATATGGTACGACAAAGGTGCAGAAGTTGAAAGGGATGGAGAAATTTTTGTTTTTATTTTTGAAATCTACAAAGTAGCAATAGTAAACCATTTAGTTTCTCTTGAACATGGTAACACTTGTTTTCTAAGTTTAAAAATATACAAAAATGCTATGTGATATACCATAAATAGTGTTTTTACAATAAATTTATACCTCTATTGTAATACTGATTTTGATGTTAGCTCTAAAACATGAAGAGTCACCGCCTTCTTCGATGAACTCTTCCCTTATGGATTGTACCTTTTTGAACAAACTTTGAGGTTCTAATCACCCTAATGGCTCGATCTCCGGAAGCATAATGATGATCACGATGATCACCAAGCTTGATTAAGTTTCTTCGATTGCCATTATAACCCAAATCTCTAGTACTTATCCCAGCTCCAATAACACTATGACTCCTAGGCCTTAACGACTTCCTCAATTGGGCACTTTTGTAATCCCTCTTCCGACGAGGTAAGAACGACCTATTTTTAATTTCCTTGTGGTAATTAAAATCATTATAACACAAAATTGCCTCGTCTTGATCATCATCTTCTTCAAAACTACTTTTATCGAAGACTTCGAGGTCTATAATCCGTTCTCGTTTCCTTCTTTTGATCGAATGAAGTTTGACCCACAAGAAAGTGAAGAAGTACTCACAAGAACAGAGACAGGAAGCAAAGCATACCCATATCATTCTGCATAGGCTCCGGCTCACACACTCACAAATTCCCAATTTGTGTAACAAGTAGAAAAATAAGAGAACTGCAATTCATGATCAAAAGGGAAAAAGAACGACAAGGAAATTAAAAATGTCCCAATAAGCAGATGTAGTTCTCCAAAATTAAGCGTAATAATGTTTTTTCTTTTAATGGGATTCTCTTCAATTTTGTTAAGAGG
Source organism: Trema orientale (assembly GCA_002914845.1). Lineage (NCBI taxonomy): Eukaryota > Viridiplantae > Streptophyta > Magnoliopsida > Rosales > Cannabaceae > Trema > Trema orientale. The sequence continues at coordinate 1,036,010 of JXTC01000050.1, forward strand.
GCTCTGGCAACACTCGCATCAACATGACGATTGTCGCATCAGAGCCTTTCATTTCTATGGAGCTTATAATAAGATCCATATAGGTATTTATGAATAGAGAATTGTAATTAGTTCGACGCGTCTGCTTAAAATAATTATTTTATTAAATAAGAAGTTCGAACAACTATATGTAAAATATATTTAAATGTATTGTGATATGCAAGCAGACTCACCAATATAGAGTAGAAGAAATACCATGGCCAACTTTAGCAGATTGGCAACACAGAAATGTTCAATGTAACAGATGAAATCCCATGTTGAGCCGCAAACGGAGCTGATTATCATAATTTCAACATGGTGTGATCAACCAATAAGATGCATGTGTATAAATAAATAGGCAGAGTTCTAAATTCTATAATTCCTAGGAACTAATTAATAAAAGAATAATTTTGGGAAACGAATGCCTGTTCAAATTCTTTTGACCAGTATTTACATTTTCCTTAGGTATATATGAATTGTAATATTTAGATACAGTAGCAGTTAAATGTCAAGAATTATGTATGATTCTGGTTTTACCTGCAAGACTTTCCCGCTAGGAAAGCCAATGGGTAACCAAAAGCGTTGCCCACGACTTTAGCAAACCCAGAAAAGAAAGAATCAATCACGTTGCCCATTTCATCATCAATCTACTAATTAATGAAGTTGAAGCCTCATAGCTGCTGAGTACATATATTTATATATATATATAGCATAGGGAAAAATAAAAGGTTAACTATGTTTAATGAAACCCTTAAGAATGCATGTGACTTAAATGATAAATTTGTTCTAATTGGTTAAGAATTAATGGAGGGTAATTAAGAATGGAAGAGGAAGGATTAAAAAAAGAAAAAAGAAAAAAAATGATCTCTTGATCTCCCAGATTAATCTGTTGTAGATTTTTAGATAGATTGCCTCAAGTGCAACGTAAATTACTGTTTTCAAGTTGGAAGAGAAATAAGACTTATAATGTATGACACTTGCATGTGTTTTATAGTTATTACCAATCACTTAACATGAAGATAAGAAAATAAGACTAGTAAAAGCACTGAAGAGGACGTATATACATACAACACAAAACAACAAAGACTGTTTCGGGAAAAGAGATATTACCCTTTTGGGAGCGTTTTGTGATAAACAAACTAGCTTGTCTCCTATTATGCTGAGTGAAAGGCCATATGGTCCAAGTTCCCAATTGTCTAGAAAATTATTATGTTCATAATAATCATGAGTGCAACGGAAAACACCAGGAGGAATGGTCAGTTACTAAGAGAGATCGAGTGTCTCATTTCACGATCTGAAAATAACCGACCGTACAGAGAATATTACAGTCAACAACTGCCTGTTCAAAAGATTTCCCCACGCCACCAAATTTACAGCTTATATATCAACCATAAAAAAATATGCCTTCATTTTGGGTCTGGCCCACTTCGACTGGTCAAAATGGTAAACTGGGAAAGGCAAAAGATGTACAGATTTTACTAGAAGAAATTTAATATTTTATGATAATTTCGCAAAAATAAAAAAATAAAAAATCCGGGATTTTAAAATTGTTTGAAAAGTGAAGGATTTTAATTAGAAAAATACTAATTTTAAAAGTATTTAGAAAAATACCACTTTTTATTAATTGATAAAATACTTAAAATAACTTTACAAGTTACCTCAAGTATTATTGAAAAATACTAATTTTAAAAAAGAAGTATTATTTTTCAAAATATTAATTTAAAGTGTTAATTTTCTAAAATATTTTTTAAAAAGTAATATTCTAAAATTTTTTAAAAAATTCGGAATTTTTCAATTTTTTTTTGTACTTTGAGCCTAGAATTTTGAAAGAAGCCCATTTTACTAATGAATCATATTAAGTATTGAGGAAATTTGATTTTTTATGGTATTTTTTTCAAAAAAATTGAAAAATCCTGGAATTTGAAATTGTTTTGAAAAAATCTCGGATTTAATTATAAAAATACCACTTTTAAAAGTATTTAGAAAAATATACTTTTTATTGATTGATGAGATACTTAAGGTAACTAGTCGAGTTACCTGAGGTATCTTGAACAGTTACTTCAAGTAATTAGATTGGTTATTCTAAGTAACCTAACTGGTTATCTCGAGTACCATTAAAAAATACCAAATTGAAAGAAAAATGGTATTTTTCTAAATAGTTTTTAAAGTATTATTTTTCTAATAATACTTTTAAAAAGTGATATTTTTCTAAATCAATCCTGGATTTTTCAAAAAAAATATGTCAAGGATTTTTCAAACTTTGGTGTCTTGGGCCTGGAATTTTGTAAATATCCCATTAAGTATTCGCATTCCCGACCCAGAAAAATGTTTCTTATGCCTTTTATGCCGAGCACAGAAGGCCCATGCCATCACGGGTATAGAGATAGTGCAGCATACCTAACGAAACTTCTCGACAAAGATAAGCAGACAACCCCCTTCACGAAGATAATACAAAGGTAATTTATTCCATTTTGGTACAGCACTCCCATTCATCCTATCCCGACTGATATCAAATCTCACAGGCCTAAATTACACCAAGAAAATTTCAACATTATTTCAAGTCACTTACAGGAATATTTTAGCATTTGCAACGTTGCTAAAATTAAGACGGACCATTAAGATAGAAGATATGGATATTTTGTTATATGCATCAAGGGGCAGCCGCAGTGAGCATTTGAAGAAAAATTCAATAGTAAACCCACAAAAAAAAAAAAAAAAAAAAAAGGAAGGGTTGTGTGGAGGAAGAACACATTCAAGGGAAACTCAAAAGCTCTGCACTCGAAGAATTCTTCCTAATGAGAAACACAAGTATATCCATAGTTAATTACGTTATGATATATTGGTGCACGATTAGCCGCTCCATTAAATGTATATGAAAATCATCATAATATGAGGATCAAATAGTACAAAAAGTATAATTTTGAGAGTTAATGGTGAATATTAACCTTTTTTTTTTCATGTCGTAAATCGTATACAATTTTGAATGTTAGAATACGGTATAATTTCTCTATTACATGATAAACTTAACCTTTTTGACGAAATTCTGTAGACCAATTAGTTTTTTTTTTTTTTTAAAAAAAAGAAATTACATTATCTCCTTTCATTTTTTTGCTAATTTATGAAAGGGAAATTAAAAAGTGTGTTCTTTTTTTATACTACATTTAATAAATGTTTATTTTCCTCTTTTTATACTTAAATTTCCGCACTTGGTATATTTATTTATATACCAGTTTTTAAGTTATACACTTATTATATTAATTTTTAACTAGATATATTATATTTTATATTTGGTATATATATTGATATACTAGTTATTTTGCTATATTATTTGAAATCAAACTTTTATTTAAAATAGGCGCAAAATTCAGTCATTTTGCCACAAGAACTCATATTAAAGGTAAATGTGCATTTTAAACAAAAAATAAAAAAGATAATTTTTATTGACATTTATTAACAAATTAAAATCACAAGGTATACCAAGGGTGAAAAGATATTTTAATAGAAGTAAATAAGTATAATGAAAATTGAGTATCAGATTTTTTCTTTCTCAAAAACCCTAGCTACTCTTGACCATCTTTTCTTCTCTCTTTTGTAGGTCTCATGCCTTAATTTTTATCCAACTAGAGACATAGATATTTTCATTTTTGTTTTCTTAAATTTCTCTCTGGTAAGGTTTTTCTTTTCCCTTTCATTTTTCTATTTATATGATCTTTCCATATATTTAAAGGTACTTATCTTCTTAGATTTAGACTTATTTTATCTTTTTACATAATAGCCAAAATATAATTGTCAAGTTAGATTTATATATAATAATAAGGATCATATCATAAAAAATCCATTACTTTTAGCCTTTTAGCTAACAAAACTTACGTCTTTTCATTAATATCAAATAAAACTTTCTTTTAGTATTTTTTAATCAAATCTTATCGGATTCACATAAATAGGAGTTTAAAATAATCTATTAGTATCCACAGAAATAACTGGAAAGCAACTATTTAGAAAAAAAAAAAAAAAAGAGGTCTGTAATCTATTAGGAATCCAACAGTAATAACTCTCAACCACATAATTTTTTTTTTTTGAATTCTGTTATCTGATTTCAAAAGTTAAAAACATTCGTTTTTAACAATTTAACTCCAATTTTAACTATACTTATAGATTCAGTGAGATTAGATAGAAAAATACAAATAGAATGTTTTACTTAATATTAGTAAAAATGCGTAGATTTTTTTGATAAAAGGCTAATGTCATGATTTTTTTTTATATTATCCCTGTAGTAATATTACATTCCTCAGGAATTAATATTGTAACCTTATAAAATGCAAAATAATACGGAGTCTCATCTCAAAAAAGGAAAAAAGAAGAAAGAGATTTTATCATAAAAAATGGTTAATTTCACAATGACCCCAAACTATGGTATTTGTACTATAACGGCTTCCAAAAACTATTTTTTGTCCAATAGACAATTAGTTAACAATTTTTAATTTTTTTAAGGGAAGTGCCAGTGGTGAGACAATGGCAAAATTTAGGGTAGTGTACTAGATAAATTGAAAATACTTAGTCTAAATTGATTTAACGACTATAATTCAAGGATTATTTATTAGTGAATTAACCTTAAAAGTTTTCTCTTTAACAATGGATGAATTATGTTATATCATTTATCCTTCTACGTCATCTTTTAAATTGTGGCCCTACCATAAAAAGATTTATCAAAGCATTAATGAAAGATGAATGAACAATATTTTTCTTGAACAAATTTTAAAATATATTTTTAAATTGTATTTAAGATGAAAGTCCGATACCTTCAAGAAGGGTTTATTTGCAATAATAAAATGATAAAAAAATATAGATTCCAAGTGTGGCAATGCCAAGTAAGTTGGCACAAAGTTTGGCACAAGAGTCCACATATGCGGAATTTATAACTCATTTTCCCAGGGAAATTGACTCAAGGAGTTGAGAGTTGGGTTGATCATTGACTCGTTGGTGATTTGGAGGAGTATGCAAGACAACATTTTAGATTATTAGTAAGTAATATCAGAGTAATCTTCACGTTTTGTTCCTTAAAACAAGCAGGTTTCTATGCCGTGTCATACGATTAAATGAAGCATAGCCAAATTTACATTAGAAACTGCATTAATCTTTTATTACCTGAAAGATAAATGTCAGAACATTGTCTATAACAAATAATAATAATAATAATTGTTGGTGTGGATTTTGGTCCGTGAACCAACGCGCGCCACGCGCCCTTGAGTGGTTCTCCCTCAAGAGAGGCCAAAACCCAGATTTGATGTAGGTGTGGTCCATACAACCTTGAAAAAGGTCGTGCCTGGACTGTTCACCAACTAGTGATGAGTGGTACCGGTGTGGTACCTGCCAAATCTCCTCAACAGAAAAATGATTAGTGGTTCCCTCAATGAAATATTCGATGGAATAGTGATGCAGTAATAAATGACGATGAGAGGAGAAAAGGCAAATAGGGTTTTTGGGATTTGTGGCGGCTTGCCTCTTTCAGGCGATTATGAGGCTATTTATAGTGGTTTTGTGGTCCCCCAAAAGTTAGGGTTAATACCCACGTGTCCTTGCAAATATAAAAGAAGGACCTTACCTACCCGCCTGTACGGTCGCGAGTACGCGATTGGGCCAGATGTCAGCCTCTCCTGAGTCTGCATTTTCTTTACTCTCTTTTCTGGTCGGACTTATGCTTTCATACTTTTGGTCGGCTATTTATTGGTTCCATTAGTCTTTCGTTTAGGGTTCCTGCTCGGACAGAAGCATGAAATCCAACCACGATGGTTTTACCTTAGGGAGCATGGCCATGACGTAGCTTCTCCTTTTCTACTTGATCGGCTCTTTTTCGTGGTACGATGTGGCTTCACTTTTGGTCGGCCAGAGAGACTGATTGGGAACGACGTCGTTTTTGGTCGATATCGCGTCATGTCGTTTCCTTAGACACTTGGGGAAAATTATCCCCCAACAATAATAATAATAATAATAATTGACTTTCTTCAAGTGGGGTAAGGTGATAGCCTGAAGGTATGGACTTGCCACAAGTTGTATTTGGAACAGTTACGAATCTAATTCAAATTATAAATAAGTAAAGAGATTTTTTTTAAAATTGGCAAACCAAATTTGCCAGTAGGGGCAATAAGGATGCGGGGGAGCGATCACCCACTACCTAAGATCTCGGTACTAGTTCGAGTCACACTGGAAATAAGCGTGAAAACCTATTATCTTGGGTGAGAATTGGGTAGTAGTAAGTATTTTTTTTTAAATTTGTAATAAGTGGAGGTCATTAGTTAAGCTCTACTTTAAAAAAAAAAAAAAAAAAAAAAAGATGCGGGAGAGATCGTCATTAGATGTTTAGAAACTTCAGTTAATTTTTTCTTTTTTTAAAAAAAAAAATAACGATATATTCAATCCAATTTTTGTTTTCTTCTTTCTCATATTGTTTTTCAACCTACTAAAAACACAACCATGATGTGATCATCATACACTAACCGAAATTTAGGACTCAGATCTAAAAATTTTAGAATTAGTCTCAACACCTCTATTACTATATCTAAACCATTTAAAAAAAACGTTGTAGGATACTCGTTGAATTTATTACTATAGTCTATATAGAAGTGGATATCACATTCTTAAATTTGCATGTAAGTGTATGTTATAAAAGTGCTTTTTTTTGGTCAGTATTAAATTTGAATATTGGAGTTTTAAATGCTGATATATCTTGGTTCTTTTTACTTTAATTCTACAATAATTTAGTTGTCTTTGTATGGAAAGTTCTTTATTCTGGGGTAAATACCAAATCCAAATCCAAATCCAAATCCAACCCCAAATTGATTTACCTTTTTTTTTTTTAATACATTTCTCTTAATTTTAAATGCAGAAAAAACAAGATGCAGTTCCCTTGAATGTTACTTATGAAAATGACTATATAGCCCTTCAACCAAAAGAAGCAAATTAAGAATTCTCTTCTCTCTAGTTATAACAATATGGGTTTTTATTTTTTTTTCCTGAAAAAAGTGGGGCTTAACTAATGTCCTTACTTATTACAAATTAAAGGAAAATATCTACTATTACCCAATCTCCACCCTACTCTATTAGGGATTATAAGTTTTCACGCTTATTCTCAGTGTGACTCGAACCTAAAACCAAGATCCAAATAATGAATACTCTTACCACTGAAGCTAACTCACTTCGTCAGCTATAACAATATGGATTATGGCTTCCTCTTCTGTGATAAAGTCACAAAATTAGAGTTATGTCATGAGGAGTTTATTGTCACTTCATTTTTCTAACAACTCAAAAAGTATCAACTTATAAATTATAATTAAAAGACATATGGTTACAAAATACAAGTACAACTTACAATGAAAACAATAAATGAATAATTTTTTCCCCCTATAATACATACAAACAATGCTTCTCCATTCATCATATGAGTAATATATATATATATATATATCCTCCGTTAACTGCGAGAGGCTTTGGCTCTGAGAGAATCATATATATATATATATATATATAGAGAGAGAGAGAGAGAGAGAGAGAGATAGCTCATGAAATTAACTTCATGATCAGCTGAGGGGCTTTAAATATATTGTTGTATATGATTAATGGAGATGATGATGATGAAGTGGTTCTTGTTGCTATGTATAAGTTTCGCATTGTCATTTGCGGCTTTCACCAGTAAAGCTCTCGCTGCCGGCGATGTAACGTACGACGGCCGGGCTTTGATTATTGAGGGTCAACATAAAATTCTTTTCTCCGGTTCCATTCACTATCCGAGAAGCACTCCTGAGGTATTACTCTACATTTTTCTTCTTAATTTTGGTTCTTCTCATTAATTTTCTTATGCATTATGATTTATGATTCTTATTTTCTTTATGTTGACAAGAATAATAACTTCGTACTTATCATAAAATGACAACTACAACAACAATAATAATATAATAATAAGTTAATAACATTGTTAAAAAAAAAAGTAGAAAGAAATGAGAGAAAACGATAGTCGATGACCAGAGGAGAGAATATTGAAATCATCTAATTCTCATTGTCTCTAGTTGGTAAGAACAAGATATTTTGTGCGTTAAATCACGAAGTTAACGCCTGCCCTTCTTCCATTTAATTGCATGAAGTTTTATACACATATTGTATGCATGTATTTATATATGTACATATATATGTATGTAGCAATTAATGAATAAAATATTTATAGAGAAATCCAAAATGAAAATATAAGTCAACTACATGGTAATGGTACTATACACAGTGTTCGAGATAATTAATACGCTCTTCATAGAAAAGGAAAACTACACGTATGTTTTAAAATTTATCCATTGTAAGAATATTACAAACGTTACGTCCATTATTGTTTCTTGAATTGTTATTTGTGGCCCCTTTTTTTTTCAATTTTCCTTAAAAAGTTTGTGGCCAAAATTTGTTATTGTTAGGCCTTGCTTAATATCATGTTTGTTTCTTTCATTTAAATAAATAACAGAGACAAAAATGATTCTAAACAAGCACATCGTGCAATGTTATGTTTAATTTGTCGTCTTTTTACTCTTGTTTTTACGTGCGATCATCTTCAAAATCCGTACGTTTTGCCTTCTTTACACAATTTTCTGGGAAGATAGATACTGCTCCAGTTTTTCTCATTAGGGAATACAGATAAATATCTTTAGTATTTCTGGATGTTTCAAAAATTAAAATAAGAGAAAATTACCCCCTTGTTCCCTGATTTTTGCCAAACATTATATTATACCTGAGATAATTGATTTTTGCACATATATTTTAGTACAAAGTTTGCAAAAGTAGTCTCACTTTGCCCTAAAATTAATTTTTTGGCTGACCACTTATTTGGTAAAGTGAGACTACTCGTTAATTTTAGGACAAAATATATACAAAAGTCAATTATTTCGAGACTAAATATAACAGTTACCGATAGATCGATAGAAAAGGTACTTTATCCTTAGAATGATAATGAGAATACCCTTTGATATATAATTTAGTAAAGAGGAGCATAATACTAGCTAGTTTGCATATTTGGTATACCCACTAACAAATTTCCCCCAGATGATGCAAACTCCATGCTTTTCTTCTACTTTTTGGCCTTTGTTTATATTTAACTAACGTTGCTACACTTGTTCTCACTTTACACATAAAACCAAATCACCTAACAAACCCAACTGAAGTCTCTTGGCTCTTATAGAAAAGAAGAAAAAAGAGTTCCTAAACTTTTTGCACTCACTCATGGATAAGATTATAATGAATGGGGGCAAGGAATATGGATTTGGGTAGGTACAAACCCACCTAGAAACAAACAGGTATTATTTTGTATGCCTAAACGACGTCGTTATCACATTTTCGGATAGTCCATGTGTATCTCAATAATCGTGACACACCGTATTATGAAGGATATTGGCATTATCACATATTTAGTATTGCTGTGTTTTAGAAAAATCACTAACATTTTAGCAATAGCAAAACAATAAGCAGTATCCGAAGTCAAAAGTTAGAATTTTCTAACTTCTTAGAATAAGAATATAATTATTGTAATGGTTTCCTTGTCACTCAAATTATTTAGCGGTACCATATCACATGTGACAAACACATCAAGCTATGAACTCCATAAACAATACAAAGTTAAAAATAGTAACATACTAAACTATCTATTTGTGTAATACTACGAGGTACATGATATAAAATCCAATACCCCTTGACCTATCATTTTGTTATTGAGGACTATAATCACATGAGTCATTGCATCAATTACGATAACTAATAATAATTTCATGTCATCTTTTGCAGATGTGGTCGTCCCTGATAGCCAAAGCCAAAGAAGGAGGTCTAGATGTAATGCAAACATATGTATTCTGGAACCTTCATGAACCCCAACAAGGGCAGGTGACCCAACTCCCTATCTCTCTCGTCTATATAATTAACTAAATATATATATATATATGGAGGAGGTTTTAATGGTTACGTCTCCATGGGTAACCATCATTAAAATGCGTGTAATAATAAATTTATTATTTAAATTAGGAAACTACTAAGTTGACTTTCTAAAAAAGTTTTATAATATCAATGCCAATTAATTACAATAAATTTTGCTGCCCAACTACCAATGTAATTAAAACCGTTAGATTTTCATCCAACGGCTAAAAAGACAGTAACTATCGATGGGTAAATATAGCAGTAACCATTGAAACCTCACCCATTATATATATAGTTATATGCTAATTCTGCAAATGGCCAAATCTCTGTTTTACAGTATGACTTTAGTGGAAGAAAGGACCTTGTAAGATTTATTAAGGAGATCCAAGCACAGGGACTATATGCTTGCCTTAGGATTGGACCTTTCATTGAGAGTGAATGGTCCTACGGGTATGACTAGAACCACCCTCTTTAAAATTAATTAACAAGGTCATTCAACAAAATTTCATTTTGGAAGAATGCAGCAAATTTATAATTAATTACTAGGGATAATATCAAAAAAAAAAAAAAACCACCACTTTTAGTGTTTTATCAAAAAAAAAATCTACACATTTTCATTTATATCAAATTAAACCTTTAATTTACATTTTTTTATCAAATTGAACTGGGCCCACACACTTAGTCAAATTTGGATGTTTAGTTTGTTGAAAAAGACAATTTTACTATTTAAACTTATATAACATATATTACAAATAATAAATATTGGAACTAATTATTCTTGTCATTCTTTTTTTTTAAAAAAAAAAATATTTTAATGAAAATAATAATTATTAAGAATAAAAACTTTTGTCATTCTTTTTCTTTTTAGCATTTAATTGTTTTAAATAATTCAAACTCATTTTAGTTTCAAAATTTAATATTAACACTAAAAATGATTTTAAAAAAAGAAAGAAAAAAATGAGAAATTTTTAAAATTTTTGTCATTTTCTCTCTCTTTTTTTTTAATTTTAATTTTTTGAATAATTTAAACTCTTGAAAAAAAAAAAGAAGAATAAAATGAGAATTTTTTTTTTAACTTGTCTTTCTTGTTTTTAAATTGTTTTGAATAGTTGAAGCTCTTATTATTTTTAGTAATTTTTAATTAAAATATTTTTTTTAAAAGAAAGATAATAATAATTGGTTTTAATTATATAATATATTTTTTATGGTTTAAAAAGTAAAATTGTCTTTCTAAACAAACTAAAATTTCAATTTTGACTAAATGTATTGGCTCGGTCTTATTTGATAAGAAAATGTAAATTGAATGTTTAATTTGAAATAAATAAAAAAGTATGGGTTTTTTTTTTTAATTTTATAAAACACTAAAAGTAATGTGTTTTTTTTTTTCGATATTATCCCTTAATATATACCCATTTCGTTTACTTCTAGGGAAAAATAAAAATAAAAAATGTTATGGTGGTGCAGGGGTCTGCCCTTTTGGTTACATGATATTCCGGGCATTGTCTACCGTACTGATAATGAACCCTTCAAGGTAAAAAAGTGTTAATTAATTGTGATGTCAACCTCTTTTTTTTTTATATATAGAAAACTTAGAACAAAGATACATATAAGAAGACAAGTAATTGAACTTAGTTACTTTTTCTTAAATTACAGGAACAAATGCAAAGGTTCACTAGTAAAATAGTCAACATGATGAAAGCTGAGAGACTTTATGCTTCACAAGGTGGGCCAATTATACTGTCACAGGTAAAGCATATATTACAAATTAACTTGCTCAGTGAAATTGCAATAATGTAGTTATAAATTTGGGTTAATTGAATAAGAGTTGAGCATGTGTATGTAATGTAATATTTTCTTTTTAAGATTGAGAATGAGTACAAAATGGTGGAAGGAGCTTTTCATGAGAAGGGAGAAGCTTACGTTCGTTGGGCTGCAGCAATGGCAGTGGGGCTTCAAACTGGTGTCCCGTGGGTTATGTGCAAGCAAGACGATGCTCCGGACCCAGTTGTGAGTTTTGTGACATCCACTAATTTTTTTTCGATAATCAAAAACAAATTTTCATTAAGAAAGAAGAATTCGAAGGGTATCAAATTAAATGAATAAGATTACTCATCCCAAAATTTTTATGTCTCGTCATGTCGTATTAATCAAATAACGTCACAACATTCTAAAATAATGAAAGTGCTTTGAATGGAATTGTTAAAGAAAATAAGTTATTAGAATATGAAGTGAGTTATTTGTTTCGTGAAACAAGAAGGAGACAACAAAAATTTGGGACATAAGATCTCTGTCCAACAAGTTAGCCCCCTTATAAAAAAAAAGCATCCTTTACCATCTTCATAGCCTCCTCACCAAACCCTTTTTCATCTAGAAAGAGCATTATTTATCTTTTTCATGTGCTCCTTAGCAGCCTCTTTTTCATCTTGTGAAAGAGCATTATTACCATCCTCATTGGCTCATTACTAGCTCAATTTTTTATCTAGTAGAAAAAATATGCATTCTATTGTATAGAACGATTGGGATTCTAGATAAGTGAAGACAGATTAAGAACTTGAATAATTTGTTGTAGATTCACAATTTTACCAACATCTCATCTACATCTTGTTCAGATTAATACGTGCAACGGAATGCGATGCGGCGAAACGTTTGCTGGACCCAATTCCCCTAATAAGCCTGCTCTATGGACAGAGAACTGGACAAGTTTGTATGTGCTAGGCAAATGTTCCATTCATTACAAATAAGATACATGTTTATGTGGCTTACGACCACTCTTTTTCTGCCCCAAGTAAACATTTTTCTTTTTTGTTGAAGCTATCAAGCATACGGTGAAGAAGAATACATTAGGACACCGGAAGATATCGCGTTCCACGTTGCACTCTTCATTGCCAAAAAGGGAAGCTACGTAAATTACTATATGGTAAGATAGTCTAGCTCATGAAAAATTCTGGTACCAAATATGTTTTGATTATATGACATCTATCATAATGTTTTTTTTCTCATGGTAAAACGGTTTTCTACATTTAGTATCATGGAGGAACCAATTTCGGAAGAACTGGCTCTGCATTTGTAACTACGAGTTATTATGATCAAGCTCCTATTGATGAGTATGGTAGGCTTCAACTATATGATTCTTTTTCAGTTGCTTATTTCTGGTATTGATACAAAACCTGATTAGCTTATTGTTACCAGGTTTTACTAGGCAACCAAAGTGGGGTCATCTCAAGGATCTGCATGCTGCAATAAAGCTATGCTCAAATGCTTTACTTTCTAAAAACCAGACTACTCTCCCCTTAAGCCAACTACAACAAGTAAGACCACTAATTATATCTACCAAAACAACCAAAAGAAGAAGAGCCAAATCCAGTTCTCTTTTCTCCTTCCCTGATGGTAAATATGTTTGATCTTGTTTCTCCAGGCCTATGTTTATGGAGACTACAACTCAGGAGAATGTGCTGCTTTCTTAGTGAACAGTCATAGTAGAGATGCCAACGTCGTTTTTCACAATGTGTCATATTTTTTGCCTCATAGTTCCATTAGTATCCTACCAGATTGCAAGACCGTTGCCTTCATAACTTCCAAGGTAATAAAATATTAAGAAGACAATACATTATTCCCAAGGATTGGTATCACTACATTTGATGTAGTACCACCTTTACCATTCATGGATACTTGCATTATGTACAGAGATTGATTAGTTCAAATTCTTCCTTTTTGAACAGGTAAGTGCGCAACACGATACAAGATCAATGATACCAAGCGAAAAGTTCAATTCAGAAGGCAGATGGGAAGAGTATGAGGAGGCTGTTCCTAACTTTGACAATACTTCGTTAAGAGCAAACTTGTTATTAGAACACATGAACACAACCAAAGATGTATCTGATTATCTTTGGTACACTTTCAGGTAAAACCCCACAGAAGCAGCAGCTAAAATTTAGCTGAACTGGCCGAACATATGAACTACTAACAATGCTTGAATTGCAGATTTCAGCATGATTTGCCAAATCCTCAAGCTCCACTGAATGTCAAGTCCGCTGGACATGTTCTGCGCGCATTTGTAAATGGAAATTTTGTAGGCAAGTTCTTTTTTTTTTTTTTTCGTTTCCCCTGAAATTTCTTCGATAACAAACCTTGTTTAGTCTATCTTCAGTATTGTCATATATACTTCAAACGGTTAAATTTTATCTATCCAATTTTTAGGAGCTGCACATGGTTCTCACAGCAATCCAAGCTTCTCACTAGATAGTACTGTTACTTTAAGTAAAGGGATGAACTACATCTCCTTACTTAGCGAAATGGTTGGATTACCGGTACTTCTCAATCTCTTTCTCTGATTTGTTCCATGATTTAATGCAAAAACTAGTGACAAAAGAAAAGTAGATTACTGCTAAAGAAGACCAATTTGCCTCTGAAATTCTTAATATAGTACAAGTAAAAACTAAATTTTATTTCAATGTGAAGGATAACGGACCATACATGGAGCGTAAAGTTGCTGGACTACGTAGTGTGAAAATTCAAGATAAAGATCTCAGAAGTTACTCCTGGGGTTATCAGGTTAGTATCTTTGTTGTTGTTCTTGAAACAAACTTAGAGCATTATGTATGTTGTCCACTTGTCCTCTGCTAAATCTTACGCTGATATTAACTACAGTCTAACAAATTTTTATGAAGGTTGGATTGGTAGGTGAGAAACTTGGAATTTATTCAGATGTTGGAGGAGGAAAAGTTCAATGGAACAAGTTTGGAAGCTCGGCTAATCAAACACAGCCACTCACATGGTATAAGGTATGAACTTTGGTTCTGCATGTATGGTGAGTACCAATGAAACAAGTAAATTAAAGGTGGAACTTTCTAATCATTTGGCCTTTTTTTCTTAATTTTGGCAGATTCAGTTTGATGCACCAACTGGGAACGACCCTCTTGCATTGAACCTTGGTTCGATGGGAAAAGGTCAAGCATGGGTCAATGGTCAAGGCATCGGTCGTTATTGGGTCTCTTTCCACACACCTAAAGGACTACCATCCCAAACATGGTAAAAAGGACCTCCTATGAGTAGTGACTCAAACTAAATGTGTTCACATTTTAAATTAGATCGAGTGGAAATAATTGTATATTCTTAATTTTAGGTACAATGTGCCTCGGTCCTTCCTAAAGCCAAGTGGGAACTTGTTGATTCTAATAGAAGAAGAGATTGGGAATCCTATTGGGATTTCTTTGGACAAAGTTGTAAGGACAAGAGCATGTGCACTAGTGTCTGATTCACATTTGCCGCCAGTGAGTTCATGGGTGGTAGAGAAGCAAAGAAGAGAAGGAAAGAAACATAGACAGAGTTCTCGCAAAACGGTGCCGTATGTCCAACTCAGTTGTCCTCCGGGAAACAGCATTTCCAAAATTTTATTTGCAAGCTATGGAACCCCTTTTGGTAATTGTCAGAGCTATGCCAAAGGAAGCTGCCATGCATCTAATTCCAAAACAATTGTAGAGCAGGTGATATTCCCTCTTTCATTATTCACTAATTGAAAATTGATAAAAATACAATATGCTATATACTTTTTATGGTTGTTAAAGTTTTGAAAAGAAAAGTTTCAAACTGATTCAAGTTGAGTCTTTTCAGGATTGTTTGGGGAAGAGGAGCTGTTCGATCTCAGTAACAAGTAAAAGATTTGGTGATCCATGCCCAGGACTCCCCAAAACTCTGGTGGTTGATGCACAATGCAAATGAAGTAGCCAGACAACTAGAGAAGGATTCAACCGATAGTGTTATCAATAATTGTAAAGGGTCATTGTACTTGATGTTTTTCTTACCAAAGACGAATGATTATAGATGTTATTACAAAGCTCATAACGTGCCATTGGAAAGAAAGAAAGAAAACAGAAAAAGAATAAGAGAAAGCAATATTCATTCTCAAAGGACTGAATTTGGAGGTATGAGGTTTATATAAAGAGATATTAAAAGTTCAAGGGAATACAAACCCGGGAAGCTAACCAATGTGATAGAGAGGCAGAGCACGGTGCAAAATCGTTATAGTAGATCTTGCACTAGAAAAAAGTTACATTTACATAGATCTTCGATTTCGGTGCTTGAGGACTGAAAAAAATCTAGAAAAAATAAGGTTTCAAACAATTAGTAATCGTCAGTTACATCTTCTGAAACAGTGTTTGCTTCCACTATCTTTCTCTTAGCAGATTTATTCACTTTTGCATTCGAAAAATGAGGTGGTAAGATGGCCTTTTGTGAAGGCAATTCAGCAATAAAAAGCAGAGTCTGAGCCCACCCAGCATACTTGCCATATCTGTTCACAAATGCCTCTGCCACACGGCTGCACAACTTAGGTGTCAGGCGGGCAGCAGCCAGCTCCGGTAATAGGTATCTTGTAGCAATCTTGCTCAACCACAACATGGAAAGATTTCCAAAAGTCAGAACTTCTTGAAATAATAACTCGGAAAAAACAAATCGAAAAACTTTCTGCACTCAAGTGGAGGACCCTTGTTCCTTCTTGCTTTTTATTGCTTTGGCTAGATACTCACTCAGGTGGACATTTTAGCAAGAAGCAAGAACACATAAGTATTGTGCTATGCTTTCTTTCTTTTTTTCTTTACTTCCCAAAAATCCTGAATCCCACTTAGTTAACTCAAGTTCAAAACTGGAGTTCGGCACTCTATAATCTTTGAAAAGCATGATCAACTAACTTCCTGAGGATTGTGCTAGGCCATTGATCAACTAACTCAAAAAGGAGCCATGTCTATTGTTTCAAAGTCAACCAACTTAATATGAACACAATATAAGCAAAAATACCAGCTATATGTGACTGACGAGTAAAGTATAATTGTAACTCTGAACTGAAAGCATACCTGCCAAACGTGTGTATCAACAGGAATGGCATGGTGCTGGTCCAGAGAAAAGAGAGCTATACATGCTGCTACTTTGGGACCAACTCCAGGCAAAGTAGAAAGGGTATCAATGACCTCTTCAAGTTCTAGTTTACGAAGAGAAAAAAGCCACTCTGCTCCTCCACCTTGTTTTGATTGCAGCGCCTTTACCGTGCCAGTAATATACTTAGCCCTGTATATCGACCACATCAAGATTAAAAACGGCGGTCCAAAAGTATCAACGCAAAATTTTGACAACATCGAGCAAGAAACTAGAGATTTTAGATGCAGTTCTGAAAATGTTCACGAAAGCATTATACTTTACACAATTATAAGCAGAGAACACCATACGTCTTCCTTCCCAAAAGCGTTTTACACAAGAATTTAGACACAATTCAATTATTGACCAAAACTTCCACAAATAACATAAACAAGAACAATCTACAATGCTACGTTTTGCTTCGCAACACTTGTATTTTATGTTCTTCAATGAATGGTGAAAACGTCCTCAAAATATTATTTGAGAAACTCGTTTCACTTTCAAAAACCAAAAAATCGAAAACATAAACGTTGCCAAGCAAGCCTAAGTTAACAAAAGCAGGAAGAACTAAAACAG
This sequence comes from Trema orientale, assembly GCA_002914845.1. Classification (NCBI taxonomy): domain Eukaryota; kingdom Viridiplantae; phylum Streptophyta; class Magnoliopsida; order Rosales; family Cannabaceae; genus Trema; species Trema orientale. The sequence continues at coordinate 1,053,443 of JXTC01000050.1, forward strand.
GTAGTACCAACCTATAACCAAAACCGGCCTCTCTAAACTCTTGCTCCGATACTGTGGACAACCGCTCCAAAGAAGGAAACTCATGGAACTCGAAACCTTCAACGGTCCCTAAATAAGTCCCCAGTGACGAAACGAAATTGACCATCTTCGTTATTCTTTGAATATTGTTGTTAGAGGAACAAAGAAACTGAATCAAACACTCAAGTGGGTCTTGCCTGAGCACCCGGGCACCCCCCAAATGGCTCGCCAACTCGGCAAACCTCGGGTCCGAAGCCGAAAACACCTCCCAAACGTCACTAAGACAAATACCCACATTGAGAAAATCCCTCAAAGCCAATAAAGCCTCAGCTTCCGAGGTTGTACGGTGAAGGCAATACGAAACGTCGCCGTTTGGTAAGTGTTTGAGGGAAACCAGATGAGGCCCAACAGCTCCGGTGTACTGAAGAGGCCCAGTTTGCTTCCACCTGAAGGTTTGGCCAGTTGGGAACGTCAGAGGCAATGAAAGCTCCGATTGGGCGATATTGAGAGAGACCCATTTTCCGGTTTCGGGTTTCGGTGGCGTTGAGGTGGGTTTAAGGAGGGTTTTGGGGTTTTTGGAGAAATGGGTTGTACGGATTTTGGGAATGATTTGTGGGGTTGGAGGAGTTGATGGTGGTGATGGAATGGGTCTTCCCCTCTTCATGATTGGGACTGTACTCAGTTTCAATGTGTGCATGAGAATAAGATATTTGCAGGGATTGGGATTTTTCAGCTAAGTAGATCTCGCTCTCAAAGGCCAAAGCATTGTTTTGGGACCTGAAGGGAGAGAGAAAAAGAGATAGAGGGATTGGAGTTTCTTCTACGCAGTGCAGCTCTCTCCCCCTCTCTCTCCACGACTCCACCAGGGGCAAAGTACTGGGTCTTTTGGGAGGAAGGACAGGGCCGTCAATTTGAACACCGTTACGAAATTTGACATAATTAATTAATTTTTTACAAAATATATATATATAGGAGGCGGCTATAATAGGAGCGCCCTACGTAAGTGCCTTGTTTATACACCGTTTGATGGGAATCTGTGGGGAATCATACGGTGTATAAACAAGCCTTACGTAGGGACGCCCCTACTGTAAACGCGCCCATATATATATTAAATAATTATTTTATAGAAAATATTTTTTAATAAATTTTTTATAAATAAAATAAAAAATAATACACTAAACGAAATTAACTCCAATTAATATATTTAATTAATTTTTTTATAAAAAATATTATAAAATATTAAATAATTATTTCATAGAAAATATTTTTTAATAATTTTTTTTATAAATAAAATGAAAAATAATACACTAATAGGCTAATTTATCTTAATAAAGTAAAACTAAAGTGAAAAAATCAAGTAAATAAATAATTATAATATATAAAAGTATTGTAATGCATGACGTTTTCATTAAACAGATAACTTATGGGTAACACAAAGTTCGCACGATATAAATAAGTCGACACGAAATAATACGAATTGCCAGCCAAAGAAAGAATGGGTTATAGATTATTAAACTAATTGTTGGTTTTTGGGTTTGAAGTTTGCTATTGTTTAAGTTAAGAAACGATATGATGTTTATGTTGTCAATATTTTGTCATTTAGTAACCAAGCAAATATTGAAATTATGGTATAGAGTATCATTTGCAGTTGTTTGTGTATATATATGTTTAGGGAGAACTAAAATAAAAAAAAATACTCTGAAGTATTACTTTTACGCAATTTTTATCCTGATTATTAGCTTGTGTAAAATTATACTTCTGTATTTTAAATTTCTACAAATTTGTATATTCTTTGTACAGATTAAGTGATTTGTGCTAACTGTTTTAAGTTATTTTCAATAAATTGTTTGTGTTAGTCAATAGAAATAAAATATTCTCAATTCAGATTTCGTTTTTTATGAGAAATTTGTTAGTCAATTTATAAATAAAATGTACATATTTGTAGAGATTTAAAATATAAAGATCTAATTTTGCATATGCCAAAAATCATAGTTAAAATTACAGAAATGTCATACTTCAAGTTTTTTTTTTTTGTAGACAATTATATATATATGTGTGTATATTTTTTTGGAGATTATTGTTTGTGTTTTGGAGTTTTTTGTGGTTGAAAGATAAAAGTCAAGTCCACCATAATGAAAAACTTTTTCTATCATTTATCTCTTGTGGTGTTGGACACCTTAAGGTGCCCCATAACATTACTTTTTAGTTATTGATATGGCATCAAATTTTATTTCAAAGTGGGACCACCATTTCACACCATTTATAATTCCATATACAATTACATGGTTGAAAATGATACCACATTATTAGTATTTGGGATAATAGCAAATATATCCTTGAGTTTTGTTGAAATATTTAATATATCCATTTAGTTTTCATAAATTATAAAAATATCCCCCTTGATTGGCAAACTAATACAAATTTCACCTCTATATCTTATTAGATCAAAATTGATAGACAAAATTACCTTATCTAAACTTGTGACGAAGCAAATTTAATAAAATAGTTTAGCGAAGAAAAAAATAGTGGTGGATAGAAGAGAAAAATGAGTAAGAATAAAAAGATTTGGTGAAGAAACGTCTTATATAATTTTTTTAGAGAAATTTTTTTCATTTATTAAAGCTATTTAATTATATTTAGGTAAGGGCATTTCGGTTATTTCAAAAAAAATTCTTACTTACTTTTGACCAAATTACATAAAGAGATGAAATTTGTACTATTTATTAATCTGAAAGAACATTTTTGTTATTTATAAAAATCGAGGAAATATATTGAGCATTTTATCAAAACCTAGGGGAATATATTTGTTATTATCTCTTGGTATTTTAAGTTTTACTGCTTTAATCATCTAAAGTGCTTTTTTGAAAGAAAAAAAAAAGTTGTGGTTTATTCCCTAAAAACAAAAAAGTTGTGGTTTAAATTAACTAAATATGGCAATTTGTGCTTAAAAGTTTCTCGTTGTGGGCAATCAATAAGAAAGCACCTCATTTGATATTGGCCTCTCATTCATAATGCCAAGGATGAAACCATGGTAGTCTTTTAAAAGTTGAAGACTAAATATGGCAATTTGTGCTTAAAAGTTTCTCGTTGTGGGCAATCAATAAGAAAGCACCTCATTTGATATTGGCCTCTCATTCATAATGCCAAGGATGAAACCATGGTAGTCTTTTAAAAGTTGAAGCTTGTTAAACTTTTGGGGTGACTATCCTATGAATCAAGGATATTAATTAAGTTTTTAAAGGATATTAATTAAGTTTTTAATTTCTGGAGTCGAATGCATTGTAAATATGTAACCGTTGGATGTATTAGTGTGTTCTCTTTCATTTCTTTTTTTCATAGTGCCAAGGATAATTATGGGTATCATGATGCTAACATAGATGATGTATTAGTGTGTTCTCTTTCTTTTCCTTTTTTCACAGTGCCAAGGATAATTATGGGTATCATGATGTTAAGATGGATACACATAATTTAGCTAGGTTCTTGTTCACATAGATACGTATGGTGTAGCTAGGTTCTATTAGGAGCGGATGATGATGTCCATTGGTTAAAAGACATTTTTCTTCGAATTGAATTGTTGCTGACTTGCTGTAATGAACATTTAATTATAATAACAGACTCATTTGAGAAATTAGGCCAAATATACTCCCTAATACCCCTATTTTGGCTCATATGCACAAGTTAAAAAATATTTGAAAAATATGTGTGCGGACGAAAATACCTTTACTAATATCTAAGAGAAAATATGCCTCACTTTCAAAGGAGTGTCTGTCATTCTCTATAACCAAGCCGAAATCTCTTCTCGTCCATGCCGTCAAACTCGTTTTCATTCTTGAAAAAAGGAGAAAAAATAATTTGAGAAGAAAATCCCGTTTTCATCTCTCATATCGCCCTCAAACTCATCATTTTCCTCTATTATTTCTTCATTCTTCTCCAATTTGTTCTGGGTATAGTTTGAAATAACATATTATCAAATTTCGAGATATTATGAGGTCATTTATGTGTTAAAAAATAATTTTTAGGTTAATTTTTTACGATTTTGCGATTTTTAACAAAAAATTGCGAACATTTTCAATGATTTTCGATCGTTTTTCGATTATATTTCGACGAAAATTATATTCTCAATAAAATTTCGATGAAAATGGTATTTTTGATAAATTTCGATGCATTTTTGATGAATTTTCGATGCATTTTCGATGAATTTTCGATGATATTTTGATGAAAATAATATTCTCAATAATATTTCAATAAAGTGGTATTTTTGATAATTTTCGATACAATTTCGATGTATTTTCGATGATGTTTCGATGAAAGTGATATTTTTTATAATATTTTATCGAAAATATCACATCATCCAAATTATATCGAAATTCTGTCAAATATTATGAAAAATACCACTTTCATCGAAATATCATCGAAAATACATCAAAATTGCATCGAAAATTATCAAAAATACCACTTTAGTGAAATATTATTGAGAATACCATTTTTGTCGAAATATCATCGAAAAGTCATCGAAAATGCATCGAAAATTTATCGAAATTGCATCGAAAAATATCAAAAATACCATTTTCATCCAAATTTTACTGAGAATATAATTTTTATCAAAATTTAATTGAAAAATCATCGAAAAGCATCGAAAATGTTCGCGATTTTTGTTAAAACTCATAAAAATTAGGGCGCGTCTACAGTAGGGGCGCCCTTACGTAGGGCCCTGTCTATTCACCGTTGGATGAAAATCTGTATATAAATAGATTCTCCACAGATTCCCATCCAACGATAACTAAGGCATGACCCTACGTAGGGACGCCCCTACCGTAGCCATCCTCTAAAAATTAACCTAAAAATGATTTTTTAACACATAAATGACCTCATAACATCTCGAAATTTGATAATATGTTATTTCAAACTATACCCAGAACAAATTGGAGAAGAATGAAGAGAGAATAGAGGAAAATGATGAGTTTGACGGTAATATAAGTGATGAAAACAAGATTTTCTTCTCAAATTATTTTTTCTCCTTTTTTCAGAGATGAAAATGAGTTTGACGGCATAGAAGAGAAGAGATTTCGGCTCGATTAAAGAGAAGAGAGACATAATTGATTAGGGGTAAACATGACTTTTCACGTGATACATGCATATTTTATAAATTTTTATTTAGGAGAGCATACGGACCAAAATATGCCTATTATAATGCATATTTTACCTAATTTCTCACTCATTTCCCCCCTAAGAAAATCTAGTTGTATCTAAGTTGTTTAATAGAAACGTCCTGTGGTCTTTGTTCATAGCAAAATGAAGATATGTTGAAATGAAAAAACACACAGCCTTTCATTTTCCGCCGCTGACGTACATGAGGTTCTGCTCATAGTTCAAATTTTAAACCTCAAAGAAATCACGTACTTTCAAAAGCGTTCCTCAAGTATTATTACAATAACACCAAGCTTGAATTGCGGAAACTGAAAAGAAGATTGTTAAAATCAGGCTTCAAACACAAACATCTATCTTTGACAGTAACAAATCAAACAATCAACGGGACGACGATGCAATAGCAGGTGATGCCTTCATTAGGGATGTTTGCTGATGAGTTCGGCTCTTTGTTCGGTGTCTGGTTTTCTGTGCAGCAATGCTTGCGCTGGCCCGGTGTGCAGCCCCAGATGATCCACCTTGACTAATTCTCTTCCCGGCCTTTCTACGAGAGCTGTATCCGCCGTTCCCGAGTGCAGCTTTGGCCACACTATCGGTGAGCACTTCCCTCGCTCTCTGTGGCTTTATTGGCTGTTTGCTCAGGTAAACAAGCTTTGGGAGGAGACCACAGACCGCCTTGCGCAGTTGATCCTCACTGATGTTGTTCTGAATCGGGTTCCCAAGCAGGTTTATAGCCTGCAGCGAGTTGTAGTTTGCCACAAGCTGGCCGAGTGCCTTTGTCGTTGTTATCTTGTTGAAGCTCAGGTCCAAAACTGTCAGCTTCAGTAGCCTATGTAGCCCCTCAACATCACTGATCTTGTTCCCGGCAAGATAGAGCTCCTTGATTAGTTGACAGTTTGATAACCCTGAAACAGGAATCAACATTGTTAGGTGGGGGGGAAAAAGTTGTTTACCCAGTAAAAGAAATTGTCATAAAATGAGTGAGGATCTGAAGTTTTACCATGTCCAATTCTAGATATCCGGTTGTAACTGAGATCAAGAACTCTCAATCGGGTCAGCTCTCTGAGTCCTTCAATGGTGCTGATCTTGTTTCTTGACAAATTGAGTGTGTGAAGGCCTTTTGGAAGTGATCCTGGAGTTATGTGAACTGCAATAGAGAAAAGAATAAGTACTAATTGACAAAATAATATTCACAAAGCAACTTTTCATTTTTTCTAATGTTAGCATATATACCTATGAAGTTGCTCGACAGATTAACTGATCTCAGACTCGAAAAGCACGAAATGGTGGGAATGGCTTTTAGTCCAATTCCAGCAATATGAGCCACGGTTGAGGAAGAATTAAGAGACTGAATGACACTATTGGCATGTAAGATCTCCTCTGATATATTAATATCTGATCGCCGAGTTGAGTGGCTAGGGAACCTTGCCTGCGATGTAGGTGTCTCGGGTGGGAAGACAATCTCCTCCTCGTCATTGTTGTCGCATTCGTTGATTCGAAGCGATGGGTGTGGCTCAAGATGTTTGACCCACTCTTCCACTCTTGCAAATGGGGACGATTCAGTAGGGAAAGCAAGCCATTGGTTCTGGGGCCATAAACCAGAGACCCCAGTATGAAAACCATCCCAACTCTGCTTGTCATTTTCACTGATGGGTTGCCCTTTGATTAAGGATTCTCCAGTGAATGAACCGGGTGATTCCATGTGGCCGAACTCCACACCTCTGTTTGGTTCAAGAGTATCCGAAGAGTACCCGCCTTGCCGGTTCAAGACTGCGGATACTGCCTGTTGTTTTGGGGTCCATGGCTTGTGCAGGTTCCTGTGGCTCCAGAGGAACAATTTCCACCATAATCGTCTGCTTCTAGAAGGGAGAACTTGGCTTGAAGAATGCTTCTTAAGCATAACTCTATCAGCACTCCCATGGCTCAGAACAGATTTGGGAGATCCAGGGCTCATATCTTTTCTCATTCTCTCGGCTAATTCGTGCAATTGTTCAAAAGATTGAGACTTTGAAGGAGGAGGCAACTGATCAGCTATCTTTCTAATCACAACACTCGTCTCCAAATTGGAGCAGGAGCGCTTGAGATTTGGAGAAGCCCAGAATTCCTCCGTCTTGATCCCGGGATCACTAACATGCCCACTTTGCATAAGATCAACATCCCTTTCACCATCTTTTTCTACTACTTTATCGGATTGTTCAATCGATTCAGTGTCGAAGGCTTTGGAGAATCCAATCTTTAACTCTTCGGCCGAGTTGGTTTCGTGGACTTTAAGATCAAAATCTGAAAAGTTTCGCTTGATTGAGGAGTTCTCTTCATGTTCATCTTCCCCTTCATAAGCTACCTCAGCTGCTTCGCACCCAACAGGAGTCGCATGACTAATCACGTTAATATTATACTCAGAATTCTTATCGATTCCCAACGGTAACGAAACCCCAAAAGTTGTCGACTTCACCTCATCTGTCTCAAAAGGTTTTACTGGTTGTTGAAGCCTGATTTGGAGGGTGCTTAAAGCTTGGTTGAAATCAACTGCTTTTGAGGATTCTTCATTGTCCTAAAATCAAAAAGAAGATAACAGAAATCAGCAATTTGAAGTTCAATACACATCAAGTACCAAAATCATCACAAACCCAGAATTAACTTTATTCTCACCTTACTAATTTTCTTCTTCCAGCCACCAATTACAGAGAAGCAATTGAATTTGGCCATTTCTGAACTGATGGAAATCTTCAAATTGAGACCCAAAAGCACGGTCCTTTGTGTTATGTTTTGTTTTTACAAGTTTTGCTCTTCAGATACTCTACAATCTGCTCACATCTCTAATGATTTAACTTTTGAGCCTCTACAACCAAGAACTTGGTTGGGGAGTAGAGGTTCACATTAGGAGACTAAATTCAATAAAAGTTAGCCATAATCAATGGGAAGGCACCAAACAAGTGAACGAGGCCAATTGAAACACAATCTAGGACCATAAAACAAAGGGAAAACGCCAGCTCCGGCTTTAGAAAATGTCTCTAGAGTATCGGCCAGAGTTGTATCTCCTCAAGCTTCCTTTTAGAAGCTTTGCCAAAATAAGATTGTTGCAAGCTTCTCCTGTAATAAAAAAAATTCCACAACCATCATCATTCAATACCACAAAACACAGAAGAACCTCTCTCAATCATAGATAACAAACTTCAACACCCCATTCATCAAGATTCAGTCCTGTGATTATAAAGACCCAGTAGTTCAACACCAACATGCAACTCAATCAACAGAAGATTAGAAAGAAACCCATTACGAATTAAGCAATTTGACACAGACCCAAATCCTTAACAAGCCTAAAAATCCATTCTTAAGACAAACCCATCAAGCATAACCCACTTAACAGGCGAATTCTCACAATAAGACCCAGAAGAACATTAGAAGAAAGCCGTACCTTTTGAAGCTAAGCTCCGCCAGATCGTTAATTGGAGACTACAAACAGAGAATATAATATGAGCTAGCTCTGTTGCTTTGCTGTGAGGAATAATATATGAGAGAGAAAGGGAGGACCAGAGAGAGAGAGAGAGAGAGAAGGGGTGGCGGTGGATGTGAGTTTGAGTTGGAGACAATTTGGCTGGGCCTGGAACCAGCTAGAGAGAGATAAGTAGGGATATTTTTGAGAAAGAGCTCAACGAGTAAACGACATTCCGTACGCGCATCAAACACGGTGTTACGATTACGAATGCCTGTAACCTACTAAACCATTTAATTATTAATCAGCACAGATTTAGGAAAAAAAACATTAAAATTATTTGTCCTCCTTCAGACAAAATAATAATAATATAGGATGTTATTTATTAAGTTGTATCATTCTTGGCAATTACTACATGCTTAAAAAGAAAAGGCACATCGCATGCTTTTGTATATCGGGGTTTTACTTTGTAAAGGAGGACCCACTTACTAATTCTTCATGTGGGGACACGTAATTATTCACTTTTATCGATTTTTTTTGGATGTCTATTTTTTAAAAAAAAATTCATATTAGTAAGTGACCATTTTTGCTAATTTATAACTTGATGATTTCTATAAAAGTAAATATTTGTTAGTTAGGAGGTTTTAGTTTCTTTCTTGTTTTCATTATGGCTATTAGACAATAAATTTTTTTTTCCTTAGTATATCAAGTTGTTTATTTTGTATATTTTTCATCTATATCACGTTGTAATCTTAACTTTAGTAGATATATTTTCGGACATAGTATATCCTTTTATGAAATTGATATATATAATAAGATTTTATGAGGAAAAAAAATATGTACTTTGCAAATTGATTTTTCAAGTTTGATAGATATTTTTTATTCGTAATAGATCTGTATATAAGCTTAGTATATCTAATTTTGAATTAAATATTGCATTGCAATAGTGGAATTGATATTGATGAAAATACACTAACACAAAATGGATAAACCAAGAGGAAAAGAAAATACTATTTAAGAATGATTTCTTATTAATGACCGTAAAGTTCATTTTCTGAAATTTCTTGAATTCATAAGTATTCACAAATAGTTTACAAATCTCTTAACTATTAAATGGCTATTAAATTATAGGAAATTGTGGTTTTTGAAAAAGGTAATAATTAATAACAAAATATGTGATATACATAAAAATATACCAAGTATATAAACAGAAATACCGATAGGAAAAAAAAACATACACACATAAATGTAATACTCAAAGCATAGTCCTTTGTGTTATTTTTTGAAATTTCATGAACTTATAAAAATTAAAAAATAGTTTAAAAATCTCTTAACTAATAAATGAACATTAATTTATTTTTAGAAAAGGGTTTTGATGAGGGCAGTTGGATATTTATCTTTAGTAATTTTTGAGCTAGGACATTTGTTGCTTTTGGGGCTAAAATGAAACATATATATATATATAAATTCAACCCTTAAAAGATAAATTTAAAAAAAAAAAAAATCCTTCTTGGGCTTAGAGCTAAACATGAATGAGGGTTAGCATTTAGAGATCTAAAAGCTTTTAATCAAGCTTTACTTGCAAAAGCGAGGGTGGAGAATTCTTAATAATCCAGGCTATTTGATAGTGAGGGTGCTCAAAGTTAAATATTTTAAGAATTGCTCCTTCATAGAAGTGGGTGAGGGATCAAATCCGCCATATCTATGGAGAAGTATCTAGTGGATTAGAGAGGCTTTGTCGTTGGGTGTGTAAATTGCATCATAATAATATCAGGATTTTAGAACTTTATAATTTTTATAATAATAATAATTAGGAGAAATTGTGTACCTGGTCCCATGATAAAATCTTCAATAAGCCAGACAATAATTATTAGAAATTCTCTAGTTTCAGAAATTGTGTTTCTCTCTCTTAGCCTCTCTTAATTTTTTTAGCACGTATAAATCTGATGGGTTTTGATGCTCTTTTATAGGCAGAGAGAGGACCAGTTTTCTGAATATGTAATTTACATACTTTCTATCAAAATGTGTAATTATCAGAAAACTTACTAATTCTCAATATTTGATTAATTGGCATTTAGTATTTATTTTATTTATTATATCATAATTTTAATATTCCTAAAATAAATGATATCTCTTAAATATGGAATATGGACCATATTAAGAAAATTCTTACAGGGTGTTAGATGGAAGATTGGAAATTAAAGGAGTGTTAATCATTTCCAAGACCTATGGCTAACTAGACCATCCACCTTTCACCCTATTTCTCTTAATGGTAAGACTATATGATTCTTGACAGTTAATGGATTTCTTGCTTGAGGAACCAAAGAGATGGAATGAGGCTTTCGTTCATCAAGTGTTTTGGGTAATAAACAACAATCTTTCTTAATACCCCTTTTAAGTTTAAGGCATGTGGAGGACTCTTTTTATCGACATTATGACAAATATGGATAACACACCGTGAGACATGGTTATAAGGCCATAATATATTCGTTGTAGGATCTTGGTCTCTCTATATCTCTTTTATTCAAGTGCTAATGGCAGGGTTTATGGAAGCTTCTTATCCCTTCTAAAATAAAAATTTTTCTATGGAGAGTGTTTCGAGGCATTCTTCCTACAATAGCTGCTCTTAATAGGATGGGTATTAATTGTTTTAAGATACGTTTTCGGTGTGGAGTTGATGAGAGGTCTATATCTCATGCTCTCCTCTTATTTCCATCCTCAATAGCTTGCCAGGAGATTAGTCCTTGGTACACGATGATGGTGCAGAACAAGGATCGCCATCATGAAGAGTTACTGCCCTTGATTTTCCAGCAGCTTTCTCGGGAGGAGTTCAAAACTCTTACTATGTTTCTTTTGGAGTTTATGGAATAGAAGGATTGCAATACGACATGGAGCTGTCTATCGTAAACCAGAAGGAGTCTGTGATATAGTACGATATTTCCTTTTTGAATATCAGGAAACTCGGATGCGTATTGAGACTCTTGCAACTATGCTTGCTTTAAGCCATGAAAAATGGTGATGCCTTCCTTCTGGTAAGCTCAAACTCATCATTGATGCCTCTGTGAATTCAAGCCCTGGGATATATGGGAATAAGTGTAGTTATAAGGAATGATACAAGTCCTGTGATCGATGTGCTTTCCAAATTTATTTTAGTCTTTGAAAGCCCTTCTGTTATTGGATTAATGGCTATGAGAGAAGCATTACACTGGTATAAAGAAAAAGGCTTTGATATCTTTACTATGGAGAGTGATTGTTTCAATGCCATTGATATAATGAATACAGAAATTGGTTTTTCAATAAATGACAATTTGGTTGGAGATATCTAATTTTTGGTTAATAGTTGTGGTGTAGTTTCTTGCCGCTTTGTTACTCACGAAGGTAATAAGGCAGCCCATACACTTGCAAAATTATACTTTAATGATGACGTTTCCTTATTTCTGTCAGATATAATTCTTGGTTATATTGCCCATCTAATGGCTGATGATTTGAATTAAGAAAAGTTAATCTTCACTTAAAAAAATAAAAAATGAATTTCTATAATGGATTTTTCATAATAGTTGTAATTGACTTGTAGTAATTTTAAATTGAAAAATACTAAAATTAAGTATGTAAAAATGGATTTTTCATAATAGTTGTAATTGACTTGTAGTAATTTTAAATTGAAAAATACTAAAATTAAGTATGTAAAAAGTTGAAGTCTATAAAATAATGGCTTTGGAACTTCCACTTATATATCTCATCTAAATAAGTTCAAAATCTATAATGGGGCTACAAAGTAACAAAACTAAAATTGTCATTTCTTAAATTAAATCGGGTTAATTAGAACTTAGGAGGTTATTACTTTCTAAAGGAGATTACTAAATTGTAACAATGGATTTTTATACTCTTTATGCATATAAAATTAGATAAATAACTTTACAAATAATTTTAGAAGCCTCAAAATATAATACATTTATGACATATTTACTAAAGTGGGATGAGAATTATAACATTCAATTGTTTACCAAAATATTAGAGCGAGAGAACTATGGGGTCTATACAAATTTGATAAAAAGAAAAGAAATAGAATGTTTTTTGTTTTTCTCATCAATATTATAAAGAATGTGACTACTCTTAAACACTCCATTCTTTTTTTACTATTAAACTTCTAAAATACAATTTTACTTCTAAAATTTCATCTACTTTAGAAAGTGCATAAATTTAAAAGACAGTTCAATAAATATAAAACACACAAATTATGTTTCGTGATTTAAATATAAATGATGTTTTAATAGTTTTGATTCCATTTTCTTTCAATTTTAAATAGACAATATAATATAAATAAGATTCATATTCTCTTCTATTTTATTTTCATTCATTTTCCCTTTCGTATATTCCAAATACGAGTACAATGTAAGTAAACAGGTCATAAAGTTAGATTTGTAATTTATTTTTTAATTGTTTAAAAATTTGCATATAACTCAGGGGATATATTGCAAATCAGCGAAAAATTCAGGGACTAATTATGCCAAAAACCCTAAATTCAGGGTCCTAATTGCCAAAAAAAAAAGTTCAGGGGATACATTGCAAATCTACGAAAAATTCAGGGGCTAATCATGTTAAAAATTCTAAATTCAGGGTCCTAATTGCCAAAAAAAAAAGTTCAGGGGATACATTGCAAACCATCGAAAAATTCAGGGACTAATTATGCCAAAAACCCTAAATTCAGGGTCCTAATTGCCAAAAAAAAAGTTCAGGGGATACATTGCAAATCTACGAAAAATTCAGGGGCTAATCATGTTAAAAATTCTAAATTCAGGGTCCTAATTGCCAAAAAAAAAAGTTCAGGGGATACATTGCAAACCATCGAAAAATTCAGGGACTAATCATGCCAAAAATCCTTTTATTAATATGAAAAATTTATATAAAAATAACTACTTTTATGAGCTTCTTCACTAAATCGACAAAATGTCACATTTGACAAAAGTCAAAAGGGTAAGGGGTAATTTGTCCATCCATTTGCCAAATGGCCTGAATAAATAGGGGTTATATTCGTACCCAAACAACATAAAAGTATCTCATTTTTTTTTGAATTTTTTTATTACATATTTATCCTTAAATGAAAAGACTAAACTATGTGATTTTACACATCCTTTTAATTACTCTTAATTATTATATCTCATTGTATTACATGTAAAAAACTTCATTAAACTTTCTCCATAAACGTGTTACCTCCAATCTAATGTGATTCAATTTTTTTTTAGGTACCGATCCAAATTTTTATTGAAAATTTTATTCATCAATCGAACAAGATAATGATGAAGTTTTACCACTCAAGAGTTTTTTTTTTTTTTTTTAAAGTGGGGCTAAACTAATGACCACCACTTTTTATAAATTCAAATGAAAATATCACATATACACACTACCAAGACTTGAACCCCTGACCCCCCAAACTCACACACACATCTTTAAAGCCTTGGACCAACTGAGCTAGCCCTAGTTAGCTCACCATTCAAGAGTTTAGTGAAGATATTTAGCATGGAATCTAAACCATTATCGTCCTAATGGAATGAATTGTTGTAAGGAAGATAATAATTCTAAATCCCATATATGAATATTTTTAAAATATATTATATGCAGTTACAGATTTTATTAATCTTACAAATCCTTATCTCACGAATTCAAACCAAAGATACCGTTCAATTCTAGCATCTTGCATTTAAATCAAACTATTTTTTTGTCCTCCGTCTTTCCAGCTAAACCACGCTTGTTTATTTTAGGGTCTTAATTTTTTTTGGCTAGTAAATCGAATTTTTTTTTTGGGATAATCAATCGAAAAAGTTAGTTATCATTGTTGATTGAAGATTCTCTCCTTTATTTCTATTTTGCATCAAAGAGGAAATATAAACGCTACTTTATATATGACAGCAAAAATTAAAACCAAGAGATTTGTTTTACTAGGTTGTTTTTAAAATAATTTTTTATTATTATTAAGAGTATTTTTGTAATTTTTCATTTATTCTTTCGTAAAATAAAGTGAATTAACATCACTTGGGTGCAAAAATTGATGAGATACACAAGGGGATAACTATTTTAGAAATGATTTGGGATACCAATACTAAACGTACTATTATATTCAAATTTTTAATAGGGTTAGTTTAGATTAATGGTGCTATTATGTCTTTGGGTTGCAAATATAACCTCCCGAATAAATTATTTTTGGGGGATTATATATATACCCCAACTTCGCATAAAAGCACCCTATTGATCAATAAAATGTCTAAAAGAGATAATTTAATAGAGAAAAAAAAATTGGCACCACATCTTCATCTCTTGTTCTTTTTCAATTCCTATTTAAAAATCCCTTCAATCTTTTGCATTATTATTTTTTAAAAAAATTTCTTTTTATACGTAATTCATCTCCTCCAGTTTTAATTTATTTGATAATCTCTTTAATCTTAAATTAAAGCAGATGAAGTGAAATTTTTTTACTTTTTTACCTAGTTTGTTTTGTTTTATTTATAATTTTTTTCCAATACATTGTGTTTCATTTTTTTCGTGTTAATTGTTTGTTTCTATCATAGTTTTCAAAAGTGATATTTTTCTAAATACTTTCAAGTTACCTCATGTAATTTGATTGATTATATCAAATTTCTCATCAATTAATAAAAAATAATATTTTTCTAAATACTTTTAAAAGTTGTATTCTTCTAGTTAAAATCTGAGATTTTTCATACAATTCTAGAAAATTTTCAATTATTTTTTTAAAAAATTACCATAAAATATTAAATTTCTTCTTTCATTTATTTTAGGGATGCATTAATAATTACCTGTCCGCATTCCGCAATTGTGCACATGCAGCTCCCTATTATATTTACATGACAATTTTGCCCCTGGGAAAGTGGCGTTAATATGGCTAATTTTATAGGTCCTAGGCGAGCCAAGACTGTTCAATCACGTTAGCCATATGTGGATGGTCCTTTTGATTCTCACGTGCAGATATCACTACCGGAGTACTTGTCATTTGTCAATCAATTTAAGTTGACACGTTTATTCCCTTCTCTCTACACTCTCTCTTGAAGTCGTCATCCCTTACATACTCTATTTCAATTTCTCTTTTTATTTTTATTCTTCCTGTTCGGTTTGTAGACTAGTCAGTATTTTAGTAGGTTTAGGCTGGTGAATAACATATATGCGATTATGGCTAGCTTGTGCTTTTAAATGTCAAAATACATTGTTAATTTTTTTTTTTTTAAATAAAAACCGGACTCCTCCGGATAATATATTATTTAGGGCGCGTCTACAGTAGGGGTGCCCCTACGTAGGGCCCTGTCTATTCACCGTTGGATGAGAATCTGTATATAAATAGATTCTCCACAGATTCCCGTTATTCCCCACAGATTCCCATCCAACGATAATTAAGGCATGACCCTACGTAGGGACGCCCTTACTGTAGCCATCCCCACAATATAAATACAAAGATTATAATTTTAAACTCTTCTAATTAAGATATGAGAAAAATAGATTACAAACACAACAAGAACGAAATATGTAGATTATCATGATTATCTAAGAAAAACAAATAATAAAGACCAACAGACCGTGATTTTCAATACTTACTCCTAATTATGTTCTTGGCAGACTAAACTCCACAAGGCCAACACTAATTAAGAATCATGACCGTAAAAGACGAAAAATATATATCCACTAATAGATCTAAATCAGAGAAAAAATCTTCAATTTAAGATTATGTGAACGAAATTAAAATTCACCCAAAAATGGTACTATATCCGGATTTAAATATGATATTATTAAAGCTAAAAAAATTGAAAAGGAAACAGAAAAATAAAAAGAAAAAAATATGGTAGAAGAGGAGGAGGAAGAAGGTGCGGAGAGGAGGCCAAAGAAGAAGAAAGAAGAGGTTCCTTCTCCAACTTCCATGAGGAGCAGCGTTGGCTTTGGTTAGGAAGAAGTACCGATACAGCAATAGGGAGGGAGATAGTTAGTTAGAGGAAGATGCTCTGTTACGATTTTGGGGAGCAGGCGAGAGAGAGTGTCTTGGGGAAGCTTTTTTCCTCGGCAGGTACAAAGTTGAGGTTTTCAAAATATATCGTTATTAAACATATTAATAATACTGATTACATAAAGAAATTAATAGGTGCTTTTAGCAAAATGGCCCATTTAAGCTCCTAGTAACGTATGCTTGTTTTTCAACCTGTACTAAAATAGTAGAATATATATATATATATATATATATGTATATATATCAGTTAATATACTCAAGTGGAAACTAATTTATTTAATTAGTATAAAAACCGATAAAACTGTTCTCAAGAAAAGAAAAAGAAAATGATAAAACTAGGTATATAAACTGAATCTAGTATATAGTCCGTACATTAATTGGATCCAAATATACCACTTGATATATTCAGTGTAGAAAATGATTTACTTGGCTATTTAGCTATAAATAGGAAAACATCTACTAAAATTAAATGTAAAGGAAAAAAAAAAGACATTTACTACAATCTTTCATTTTTTACAAAGAAATACTAATTTTTTACATTAAATTATGTAACAATTATAATTATGTAACAATTATAAAATGTTAGTTTTTTAAATCTACTTATAAAGAAAAAAAATTAAAACTCATTGGTACAAAAGTTGATATCCTTAATTAGCATTATCTTTATATATGTATATATAAATTTAATAGTTTGGACCCAAAGTTGCTAATGATTCTTGTAAACAATTATTTTGGTTGTTTTTTCGTGTTTATGTTTCATCCCATGTGTGTTTCCTATGCTTTCCAGTCTTTTGTCTTTTGTTTTTTGTTTTTTTTGCTTTTATATTAAACAAAAGAGGAGAAAATACAAAGTGTATGTGATCAGTTTTCGGTGGGTTCTTACTAGGAGTTTGGGGGGAATTTAATTAAGTTGAATAAAATTGTAATATCCCCTTGGAGACGGTTTACATGGGGATAAGCTAACTGGTTGCTTTAATACGCTTTGTAAAATGCAATAGAATACATATCTACAAAACCTAACATTCTTGGGTTTTAGAAAATATGTCTATAATTAACTCCTAATATAAATGTAACAGGAAGTCAATGCAATATATATATATATATATGTATGTGTTTGAAATAAGAAGTCACCCAACACAGCAATATAGAGAGTTGAAAGTGGAGAACCAGTTAGGTTCTATTACTTTTCTGGTGAAATAACATTACAGGGCTCAGTTCTTCTAGCAAGTAGCCATTAGTAAATCAAGATCGTATTTGGGATAGTTTCCATTTATACTTATAGTACAAATAAAAATATAAGAACGTTATGGGGCCTTTTAGAAATATGACCAAATTTTGGGCCCAATTTAAGTAAATATCCCTTTGTTAAATGTTATAGCAAAATGTCTGGTATATATGTTTATATATCAAATATAAAATTTTATATACCAAGTATAAAAAATTATATACCAAGTACATTTCAGTGCAGTAACTGAAATTGGTAGATAAATATATCTACCAAGTGTAAAAATGTATATACCTGGACATTTAGCTATAAAATTTAAAAAGTGGATATTTACTTAATCAAATTTAAAATATTGGTTATCCACCTAAATTTCTCAACGTTATGCCCTAAGTTATGAACTTATGAAAAGCTAGCTATAGCATGTGGAGCAAGCAGTTTTAATTAATAAAAAAGCCCAATTATAACAAAAAAAAATACTTATAGTGGCTAATTATTTGAAGAGTCAAGTTTACTAGTATTTATCTTATTCAAGTTTAATTAGAACTGTGCTAGCAATCGTGACATATTATATAGAACACATTTCTGCTTTCTTGTTTTTGTATTTGTAAATAAATTGAAAAGAAAAAGCTATCGTAGGACCTATGTTTTGCCCCTATATAGGGGAATTTTTTTTTTATAATGATTTGATTGAGATCAAAGGGCAAATATTTTTAGGTGCAATTTACTTGTGGTACTCACATTCACATATAATTATCCTTAAAACCTCATAGCTCAAAGAAAAAGAAAAGAAAAGAAAAAGAAAATAAAAAAAAAAACAACTCCCTCCCTTCAGATTCTTCTTCTATTTCCTTATTACACAATTACATGAGTAAGATTAGGTCCATAATGTCGAGAAAAATTAGGTCCCAGATAGAGAGATGGCTTGATTGGATCCTTCGAAATTATAGTCGGGGTCGGTGGCATTATGACCCTCCAACATATATATATATATATATATGACTACCACCACTTGACGAAGTGGGTTAGCTCAAATGGTAAGAGTACTCATTATTTGGAATCTCGGTCCTAAGTTCGAGTCACACTAAGAATAGGCGAAAAAACCTATTATCCCTAATGGGTAAGGAAAATTAGAGAAAGAAAGTCAAGAGATAGTGAGGAGAGAGAAATTCAAGTGAAGAAATGAGAAGATAGAAAGTCATAAGAGAAAAGGTAATATGACAATAATGAAAGAAAAACTGATGATAGAGAATAAAGGAATAAAAAGTGATGAGAAATATAAGAGAAAAACTAATGAAAACACATAAGAGAGAGAAAGTGAGAAGAATGCATAAAGAGAGAATAAAGATAGAGAAAGTCATAAAAAAATAATGTAGCAACAGAGAATGAAGAGAGAAAATATGATTAAAAAAATAAGAAATAAAAAATGATGAGAGGAAATGAGGAGAGAAAAAGTGATTAGATAAAATGAGGAGAAAAAAATGATGAGAGAGAATAAAAAAAGAGAAAGTGATAAGAGAGAAGAAGAAAAGAGAAAGTAGTGGAAGAGAATAAAGAGAGAGGTAATGATGAGAAAGAAAATTATGAGAGATTAACGTGTATGTGAAAGTAGGGATGTCAACGGGACAGGACAGGACGGGACCGGTTTTGTGTTTACCATCCCCGTCCCCATTATTATTTTACTATATCATTCCCGCATCATTCACCATTTATTTGGTGCAGGACAATTTCGAAAAATCCCCATCCGGGATCAATTTTCCCATTGGTATATCGAGGTCCCCGTTTGGAATCGTCATCTTGTATAAATTAAACAATTCTATGTTAGTTCAAATCTTTTAAAAGTCTAATTACATCGAAAAACAATGAAAATTAAAGTTAACTTCATTTAAAATTCTAATTTTAGACCTAAATAACTAAAAAACACATTCAAATAAAACTTTAACATGTTAGAATTGTCAAATATAAAATATTTAATACTAAAATCATATAACATATCATTCATTCATAAAGCTAACACAATCCCAAATAACTCAAAAAATATTAGTATATGATTATATATTATTAGATCTTTTTTCTTTTTAAAAAACGTCTATTTGAATCATTATTATATAAAAAATAGAAATTAACTTATATATAATCGGGGCGGGGTCGGTGTAGAATACTCAATCCCAAGCCCGTCCCGTCCCGCTAAATATTAAACGGGGAATCCCCGCCCCATGCCCCGCACCATTTATAACGGTGAAAGCCCACCCCATTAGGACCGGTGTACCACGGTGCACCACCCCATTTGGTGAAATTGACATCCCTATGTGAAAATCATGTGAAATAATGAGTTTTTTAATAGAAAAAAAATTAAGAAAACACTTTGAAAATAATATTTTATTATTCTCTGAATTTTCTGTTTTCTTTAACTCTGTTTTAAAAAACTATTCTCAGATAATAATGCTAAACACCCTTATTTGTTTTCAGAAAACAGTTTTCCTGTTTTTAAAAATAAAAAATAATTTTTTTAGTTACGATGCCAAACACCTCCTAAGTCTCTTGAGCAAAAATTAGAAAAGTCCAAATTATACCAACATTCTAAATCCAATATAACAAGGACATTCAAAGGGAACAAAAAAAGGAAAAAAAAAAAGGGGAAAAAAAAAAGAAACAACAGAGATGAAGAGAGATATATTCGAGTACGCGAGATAACATTTACTATATATTGTAAGTGGAGAGATATATTCGAGTGTGTGAGGTAACATTTACTATATATTGCAAGTGTGCTTTTAATCATATCATTATGATCCTATGGTTCAAAAAATACCTTTATCCAGTGGGGGCAAAAGATGGTCTTACAATAGCTTTGGCCAAAATGAAATATGAAAACTATTTCAAAAATTTACTTGGAAAGTGGACCACTGTTTGGTTTATTCATTTGAAGTATTTAAATAAAAATTGTGAAATTCGTTATAATAGGATTAAGAGATATTTAAAGTGAAATAAAATGAAATGTGTTGATTAGAATTGATTATTCGAAAACAAAGGAGGAACAATATTCCCATTTTAAGAAGAAAAAACTCATTTCAGTGATTTATGTGACTGATTAATCATTTGAATAGAAAAATTGAATTGTTGAAACAGACACTCATTCTAATAAATCATTTGAAAGGAAAAATTTAAATCATTGAAACAAACACTTGAATTTCAACGAGTATAGCATCTGAATTACATGAAATTAGTGAACCAAACAGAAAACAGAACATATCTAAACAAGTCTATAATTACAGGCTTCACAAGAAACCATATATATAATAGATGAGACGATTGTAATTGGTCAGACTAAGAAGAGGCGATGGCACAACTTGAATTTTAGTATAGTCTGACTAAAGAAAAAGGTGCAATATTCTAAGCATTCACACACAAAACCCCCATTATCAGTATCTGTTACGATTTTTCCCTAGGGAAAACCTAGTTTTCATGATCATGACAAGCACGTGCATAACCAGTAGTAATTGCCCACATAATGCTGCTTTTTCATTGACTGGCCGTGATTGAGAGGCCCATCACATCTCCATTGGGTAGACCACCCTAACTTAACTAGCTGAAATTAATAATTAATTATTATACATGGGGGACAGATTATTTTCCATCAATCTAAAGTAATGACTTTTGTGGGATTAATAAAGCCATCTTACTCTTGTTTGTTTAAGTGCTTTATTTGTACCTTTAACATTTAAATGACAACATTAATAATTGTGTTTAAGTGTCTTTTTCTACATCAAGTTGCAAAACAGTCATCAACTGTACATTTTTTTCCACTAAAGGGGCGGGGCAACTAGGGAATAAAAGTGCCTATTTTTTTAGCTATAATTATACCCACTAATTATTAAAGCATTTCTAAAATAAATAAAAAAATAAATCATGACATGAAATCAAAATACATATTAAAAGCACCCAAACAGTTTCTTAAAATTAACTCTCTTCCCTACAAATCCATGGAACAAAATAAATAAAGGGCGCGTCTACAGTAGGGGCGCCCCTACGTAGGACCCTGTCTATTCACCGTTGGATGAGAATCTGTATATAAATAGATTCTCCACAGATTCCCGTTATTCCCCACAGATTCCCATCCAACGATAATTAAGGCATGACCCTACGTAAGGACGCCCCTACCGTAGCTATCCCCATAAATTAATAGTTATAATTTTTAGGATAAAAATATTAAATTATTGAATAAAAAATTATGAGAGAAATAAACAATTAACATGATAAAATGAAAATTGGAAATAAAAAATAAATAAAACAAAATAAACCAGGTATAAAACAAAGAAATTTCATTTTTTGTTCTACTTTAATTTAATATTAAAGCGATTATCAAAGAAATTAGAACTGAAGGAGATGAATTACACATAAATTTTTTTAAAAAAATAATAATGCAAAAGATGGAATGAAATTTTGAATGAGAATATTCTTATGAAAAAGATGAAAAGGTGAAGATGAGGTGCTTTTTTTGGTCTTTCCTAAAGTAATTGTCTCTTTTAGTCATTTTATTGATTAACAATATAATGCATTTATGCGAAGTTAGGATATACATATAATTCTTTTTTTTTTCTTCTTGGTTATAAAAAATATAAGGATAAACTGTGTCGTGTCCAAATAATCTTGAATCACGTTTGTAGGGATCGCTAGCAACCACTTAATGTATTGAAGTTGGCGGTCCAACGTAGCAAGAGAAACTAAACCCTTTTGGCAAGGAGTTGAGTTCACTAATGACCTCACCTAATTATTAACATAATAATTGTTAAGTGCAGAATGATCATTGTCCTAAACTCAATAATGTCAAAAATAAATTCATCCATAACTATTAAAGGGTCTATGCAACTCTAGATTTATGGATATACGAATATTCCAGAAAATAAAATAAAAAATAAATAAAGTATGTGCAGTGCTATTAATGATTTACATGTTGATCTAATAAAAGTCATAACTGAGGAAAATTATAAGCCCCTCACTTGGTGGGGATAAAAAGTGTTCTAATAAAAAAAATTATAAGCCCCTCACTTGGTGGGGATAAAAAGTGTTCTAATAAAAAAAATTATGAGCCCCTCACTTGGTGGGGATAAAAAGTGTTCCTACCTTTGTATTCTAGCTACTGCTAGCTCTATGCACAAGTGACAAATTATAATTTATATGTAAATAGTATTTGATATTTCCTAATACATGTTTGCTGGATATCCATAGATAATAGAAGCTGTAATTTCTCATTATAGATTTTTCATTTTCTCAATAAGCTGCTAGCCTAGTAGTTCTTTTGCGCAAACCGGGTTCGATAGCATTTTGAATTGTAATGAATACCATTCTCTGCTCAAGTGAGAGTAGGGCCTTTTGCGATGATATGCTTCTTATTTACGTATATGACTTTAATGGCACGTTTATTTCACTGTAATCGTAATCGGAATAAATAAAAAGAGAAATTGTAATCGTAATCAGAATAAATAAAAAGGGAAATGAATGAGAATAAAATAGAAAGGTATAAGAATCATTATTTATAGTATGTTGTTTACTTAAAATTAATAGGAATAAGAATCATATTCATTAGAATACTATTCATTTGTTTACTTAATCCGGAAAAAGTAATGGGAATATGTTATATTTACTAAATTGTCCTTTTAAATACATGTACGATTTAAAGTAGACAGATTTTTTGGGGTAAAATTGTATTTTACAATTTTAATAATTAAAAAGGAGAAAAAGAGTGTTTACGGGTAATCAGACTCCTTAGAGTATTAGTGGGGAAGTATTCCCATTCTTTTCTCCTAAATTTGTGTGGGCCCTACATATTTCTCCCTTTCTCATATTTTAATAAATCTTTGTATGAAAATCATTATCCCATATACCATTCCCATTACTCTTTAATTACCCCATATACCATTCTCATTACTCTTTAGTAAATATGCCATAAGTGGGATGCCAAAAGTACTTGTGCTCTTCTTAAAAAGTTAAGAGTTTAAGTCACCACTATTACTATGTTGAATGAGGTGTATATACAGACAATTCATTTTGTTAGAAATCTATATAAGATATAAAGTACGCAAAGATTATTTGGGTATATTATTTTCTACCACTAATTAATTTTAATCTGTTAGAATGAGAAAAAACCTTCTTGCCCATTTACTCGATAAAGTCACATAATTAATAGGTCAACCATTACTTAATAGCTATAATCATGTTTATGTACCATTGATTATACTATGTTGACTATTTGAAATTAGCCATTGATAATTAGGTTTTTCTCAGCTATAGTATAGCCGTGTAGAAAAACGAATAAAAATTTTCGTTTAGAAAAGATCTAGTTCGATGTAGACCATAAAAAAATCGTTTTATTCAAAATCATCTAACGTTTTTTAAATTACTTTGCATAACAGAATAAAGGTATGGATAATAACAACTCCCGATAACATATAAGAATATGTAACTTTCGGATAACATCTTATTGATGAGATTTGCGAAATACATGGAATAAAAAAGTAATAAATTCTAAAAAGAAAAATACTTGATTAACATACATTAGAATTCGTGAGAGATAAATTTTTCTTATTTTTTTTTTTATTTATTCTGCTTGAATCGCGACAACTTAAGTTGATTATTCATGTTTGGTATGATTTAGGCATTTATTTGGGATAAGAGTTGACCTGAGTTCTAGATCATTAATAGATATTTAGTTTTTTAGACTTATAAGTAAGTTTCTTTAAATCTATAGATTTCTAAAACTCATTTTTAGGTCTATTGTACTTCCTTTTAATATATAACTTTCAAATTTATGGAATGCTATTTCTCAAAAGACCTTAAAAGATCATCTTAATTTTTTCCCCCCAAAAAAATAGGGATTTGATGTTTGAATAAGTTAAAATGTTGATTATAAGTTGAGTTTTTGAGATTTAAAATATCTAATCGAAATCTAAAGACCTTATTATTGATTCGAAGCTTCAAATCACGATTTTCCGACTTGAAAATCACATTTTGGCAAAATTTTTCCATTGGGCTTGACTGGCGCCAATTGAGTTCAACTGGGCATTTTGGGCTTTTTAGTAATCGTGACATCAAACAATTTAAATAAGAATGTATATAACTAGACGACCCAGAGCATGAACATTTGTCATTTGTACTTGATTCCTCTGTACTAAGGCCTTCACCAACGCATGCCAATATGGAGTGCAAAGGTGAGGATGGCGTTGGGATTCAACTCCAACCCAATGTCACTTTTAAACGATAAATTGCGGTTAAAACCAAAAATGAACAGTATCAATAATGGTGTGGAACTGTTCAATCACGCCAAATCTCTCTCTCTCTCTCTCTCTCTCTAAGTTTTCTTATTTTGCAAAAAAATCCTCACAAACTAAATTGTAGTTTTCTATTTTTGACCCCAGCTTCATAGTTTTAACAAAATTAACTCTCTTTGCTGTCAAAAAATAAAAATTTTCCTTTTGTGTCCCAATTTCACATTAGTGTTTATGTTTAATTATAATGTTTTGGGTTCAAAATTATTTTGTTAATATAAATTTGTTTTAAAATAATGTATTAATAGTAAATGGGTCATTTTAGTTAATAAAATATAATTTACTAATCTATTAGTTTCTACAATTTTGTTAAATAACAAAACATATTATTGAATCAATATGTGAAAAAAAAAATTGTATGTGGGCATAATTGGTGAAATAGATAAATAGTAGGGAATTAGGAAAAAAAAATGTTATATAGAAAGTAGATAATAAGGAGTATAGATGAATTAATCTTTTTTGGTGTGAGAAATTGTATAATGGATTGGAGATAAAGTTATTATTTGATATGAAAGTTACATTATTTTGGTGTGAAAATTGTACTATTTTGGTGTTATGAATTGGAGATATCCTAAACCTTCTATAATTGGTCTCTGACAAAAAAGTTGATGGAATATGAATGATATATATTGGACAGGAGCTAATCCGTGTTGTTTTTTTGCTGGGAACTAATCCATATTGTTGTTTCTTAGAAAAGAATTATTTTCAACAAGGCAATTTTTTTTTTTTTAACATTTTATGAATTGAACACATACTTATTCATGGACTTTATTGCGATGCTAAACAGCTTAAGTCTAAATCTAAATTCATGTATAAGATCTTATTTTTTGACCAATTAGACAATAGACAATTTTTGAGTCACAAAACTTAGAAGTTAGAAGTAGGATTCAATTATTTTTAAAGCAATAGGTTAAACACTGTAATGACTGTAATCGATTGTTGAGGCAGAACAACATGATTTGACTATAATTTTGATTTCCTCACAATAGTTTCAAGGGAAGTTTAGAGGGTTACGAAGTAAGATTTTATAAACATGACACTTTGAAGTCCAAATTTGAATATCAAGAGCTTTAACCTCCAACATCGAAAAGGAAAGCATTGTCATGGCTTTGGCTTTCAACTCCATGAGCTTCCAAAACACCATCGTTGGTGGGCTAGCCTCTCCAACCTTTTGCTCCGGAAGCTTGTGGCCTTTTGGTCAATTTGGCTAACAAGCTGTGGGGAAGTTATGGTGATCGGTTATGGTATCTACTGCAAGATGAGAATATGAAAACCAAATAAGTTATTTTATTGGGATCCGAAAGAGAGGATTTATGAAGCTGTTGAAAAATTGAAGGCTGGTTTGCTTGTGATGGGTGAGTCTCCTTTTCCTTAAAGGAAAAAAATAAATTTATGTATAATGGCAAAGTTACGTAATAGCAAGATATTTGTTTATGGGTGATTGCACAGATTATGTAGTAGTAAGTACAAATAAAGTCACCTAAAAGTCCCACAGTAGACATTCTCATATCCTAAGATACTCAAAGGGTTAGTAATTTACGACACAATAATAAATCTGTTCGTTTAGTTGACAGGCTTGATATAAAATTGATTTGAATTTGACTTGAGTAATTAATTTTTTTAATTACAATGTATCATGAGATATGGAATGACTGTTTCATATAAAATATTTCCGAATGAATTTCTTGTAAATCAAATGAAAAGCATAAAACTAACATGCTACCACGTGGGTCAAATAGGAACAAAGCCATATAGGGCTATGCAGGGGCAATTACCCACTAAACTTCATTTTAGTTTCAAATTGTATATAAGGTTTTTCTAAAATTAGTTTCTACTCCTCTTGAATTTATCTCTTGTCCACTCAATACTCATAAAATTTTATGTATGCTTCCTTAAATTTTGAGTTACTTTTTCTACAAATAGAGCCGACTTGATTTTGCTCTAACTGGATTAAATTCTTGTCTCAGTTCCCGAACCCAATATGAGTCAATTAGGTCGATACGGTACAACTTGAATTGCCACCCCTAGGTCCCAAATTCACGTAATAATTATGCAAATAAAATTACAACAAGAAGTGTGACATAGTAACTTAGTAACCAATTGTTCTAAATATCAGAAACTTGAAAAACGACATAGAGGTGTCAAATAAGCCAAACAAGGTCGGCCTGACCCATTTTAGTGTTAAACTAAATGCCAAGCTCATCCTAGTCTATAGGCCTACCTAAAATCAGGTCTAGACGGGCCAAGATGGGCCAATTCTGGGTTGGCCCATGATGGCCAAAACATCATTAAATTATTTTTTCTCACTTTTAATTTAATAAAATTTGAATATAAAATTGATTATTAATAGGTTATGCCACTAAATTCTATATGTATTTCTATGTTTGTCATTTTAAAATCAATTTATACTATTATTTAACATATATAAATTATATATTTACGTATACCTTTTCATGAGCTTGATTAGGCCCACCGTGGGCTGCAGGCCTGTCTTGGATGGTGGCTCATGACAGGCCATTATGGATCGGCTCATGGGCCTTGACGCCTAAGCCCAACCTGGCCTAAATTTCATAAGCCAAGATGAGATGGGCCTATAATTAGGCTAGGCTGATTCAACTTATATGGGCCCAGGCCAGCCTAAGAGCTCGGGCTCAAATTGACACTTCTAAAATGACCATATTATAATCCAATTATACATGATCCATTATAGTATTTAAAAGTAAAGAAATTTAAGTGGATGACCAAAATTTTAAATTTGATTATGTAGATGTCCATTTTTAAAATTTTATAGCTAAATGTCCAGGTAGATATATTTTTACACTTGGTAGATACACAGATTTACCAATTTTAGTTACTGTTCTGAAATACACTGGGTATATAATTTTTTGTACTTGGTATATAAAATTTTACACTTGGTATATATGCATATATACCGGACATTTTGCTATAACTTTTGACAAAGGGACATTTACTGAAATTAGGCCCAAAATTTGGTCATATTTCTATAAGCCCCTTAAAAGTAAAGTATATGAACTTTAGACTTTAACAACATTGGAGGTAAAAGTATGATTACTATTTATGTCAAGCCTACGACTACTCTAAAAAAGTCGAAGTAGCGCTAGAGATAATCAAAAGAGAAAACAGAATGCCATTTTTTGGCATCCCATGTTAACAAATATCTTCTTCTTCTTATTTTTTTTTTAAATATATGTGTATATATATATATTGGTTGCCAATCCAGTAGGTTTTTTTTTTCTTACCTATGTGTAGGTATTTTTTTTTAGCCGTTAGATCATCATCTAATGGTGATCCAACGGCCATAATCAAGTGCATAAAAAGACGTGCATCATTAATGCTATTTCTCTCTCTTACTTTTTAATATAAAAAAATGTGCAAAAAAAATTTTCATTGGCCAAATTGATACCTATGCATAGGTAAAAAAAAAAAAAAACCTACTAGATTGGTGCCCATATATATTTGAACTTTTATATTCCTTTTTTAAATGTACTTTTAAAGTATTTTGTTTTTACCCCTGAATGAGTTGGTACATTAGCAAGCTCGGAATTGGGTGATGTACTCTTCAAGCTCAAGCAACAATGGGGTGCTTTCTCTCAAAGTGTATCAGTGATAAATTTGTGTAAAATCATGGTAAATAAATAATATACCAGTTTATAATAATTGTAAATAATTAATTTCTAAGGATATAATGGTAAAATCTTATTATTATAATTAAAAAAAGAGACATATTTGTTTATAAAATAAAAAAGCGATATCTACTAAACTTTACTCTCAAAAGTGGGATATTCTTGTACAAGTCCTAAAAAAAAAATTGCACTCATGCGAAAAGTACATAAATACCCCCTCCCTTTTTTTTTTTTTTTTTTGCCCTTTTAGCTAAGTAGCTGAATTTTGGATCATAGTTTGCAAAATGACCGTTTTTCAAACACTGTTAAAAAATGACTGAATTTTGAAAATTATTTAAAAAATAGCCATTTTTCATATTAGTATGTCAAAATATATTGATTTGGTTGCAAATTGATTTACTTTCTCAAAAATTGATTTACATTATAAAAAATAGGTCAACTAAAAAACAGCCATTTGTCAAAATAAAATTATAAAACAGTTATTTATTAAATAGATTTAAAAATGGGTATTTTTAAATTGATATAAAAAATAAAGGCCATTTTTTATGAAATACTCTTTTTTTTTTTTAAAGGTATAGGGCTTTTTACATAAATCAAGGATCAATGCCAATAGTCTAGAAAATTGAAAAATTCTAGATAAGTTGAAACTTTTGAGAAATTTCATATTCATTTAGAAAATTACCACAGTTGATAATATTTAGAAAAATACTATTTTTAAAAAATTAGTACTGTTTAAAAGTACTCGAGGTGACCAATCAAGTTCTTAGAGTAATCAAGAGTTACTTGAGGTAACTAATCTGATTACTTCAAGTAACTTGACTAATTACCTCAATTACCTCTTTAATTAGTAAAAAATGATATTTTTATAAATAGTTTTAAAAATGGTATCTTTAAAATAGTTCCAGAATTTTTCAAAAAAAAAAAAAAAAACTTAAAAAT